>VUQG01025306.1:0-11717 GCA_015106755.1 Etia nguti | reverse complement strand
CGAAGGGATGTTCGACTAATGCCACTCTCCAGTGACATGCGGCGAGTGCTACGCTGTGGGCTCTGGCTGAATGAAGCTAGGACAGCCACTGATGTTTCTTCATTAGTGACAGTTTTCTTGCGTCCACATTTTGGCAAATCCAACACTGAACCAGTTTCACAAAGCAGTTTGCTAACTGTAGCATGGGAGATGGGTGGTCTCGTAGGGTGTCTTGCATTGAAATCTGCGGCAATGACCCGGTTACTGCGTTCACCAGATATCAACACGATTTCGATCCGCTCCTCACGTGTTAACCTCTTCGACATGTCAATGGCTGTGAACAAAGAGAAACTTGTAAATAACTCATGGAAGAATAAAGTTACATTGAAACCAAGCACACCATTGTTTTTCTTGTGACATTACCAATAAGTTTGATGTGTCACATGGCCCTCTTCCTATTGAAAAAACAAAAGTTGTATCCAAGATGGCCGACTTCTAAATGGCCACCATGGTCACCACCCATCTTGAGGAGTTTGCCCCCTCACATATACTAATGTGCCACAAACAGGACTTTAATATCACCAACCATTCCCATGTTATTACGGTGTATCCATATAAATGGCCCACCCTGTAGAAGAGCGCTATATTTACCATTTATTCAGGTATTATTCACAAATACATTCTGATACAGAATAAAAAATGGGGTTTTGCTTGCTTATTTTTAGGCTGGATGATTGATGAAAATATAAGGCCCACCTTCAAAGAACTGGCCAGTGACTTCACTCGCATGGCGAGGGACCCACCAAGATACCTTGTCATCAAGGTGAGACTATGAAGGCTACTCATTTTACAACTTTTTAGTTCTGAAATACAGTCTTTAATCTTAAAGCCTGTTATTCCTGATTATTCTGCAGCTGGAAGGAGAAGAACCTGCCCCAGATGCAACCCATCGAAGGGAGTCAGAGCGAGGACTTCTGGATGCAGGTTTAGAAGAGCAAGATGAGGAGGGACTGGAGGATGGTTTGGCTACACCTCCTCTTCAGCACTCGCCGTCGTGGAGTGTGTCTCGTTCTCGGATTAATTCGTGCAGGGTAAAGAAGGACATCCTGGATTTTTGCACTGTTGTTACAGGATAATTGCAGAATCAGCACACCAATCGTTTTTTTTGCAGAGTGGCACATATCAGCCTGGAAATATAGGATACCTGCCAATGACCACGAGCCCAGCAGACAGCTTCCGCCAGGTTTTTACAAAAACAAACTTTCACACAAATGCATGCAAAGACACATTCCTAATTTCTGATTTGCACCAAGTTGATATAATTAGCTATATCTCTGAAGAACTTCACTTTGAATAAGTATGTTACTGGTGGCACGGCCAGCAGGTCAACAAACTATCCATCACTCTTTGCTTTTCTGTCCCAGCTGTGGTTTCACAGGTCTCGTCTGAGCTCAGTCCGGACTCTGCCTGAGAGGTTAGAGGTCAGGGGGAGTGCCAGAGAGGCAGAGGTGCATGAGGAAGGCTTACGGACAGGGAGTCTTCACAGGGCCAGGATTGGCTCAGAGAGGGGTAATCGTCGTGTGCCGATCGTCCAACAAAGGAAACTTTCAACAGCCTCCAGTCCACCCTCGTACAAGGTGTGGATGGCAGAGGAAGAGGAGGAGGTGGACAGTTATGGCTATGTCCTACCTGGCTCACCTGGTACACCAGAAAGAGGTAAATTATGAGCAGTTAAATAGGAACAGTGCCTTGTTGTTTTGTTACATTTTGGTTTAAATAGTCTTTCCTAACCTTCTTCCTTCTTTACACCCTATAACAGTTCAAGTCTCCAGAATTTCTCATTCTGACCAAAGAAACTCAAGGCTCAAGGATAACCTGCTTTTCATGGTGATAAATCCCACCCAGGAATATGAAATCATGAACACGGAGGAGAGCCCTCCTCCTCGCTTGGCCAGAAGCGTTTCAAGACAGGAAGATGACCCCACTGTGGGGATTTGCTGCAAAACCCCACCCTTACCCTCCCCAACGTTCATGGCTCTGTTACCCATAGAGGACATAGCAGATGAAAAAACTCTGCCACCAGACTCAGCTTTAAGGAGGAATCCAGTTCATGAGGCTTGTGAAGGAACTGCAGAAGAGCAAATAAACTCAGCAGAGAAACATCTGCTCACTAGTGACTTTACTGGTGATATCAGAGCTGTGGATGACCCAGGAGAGCCAGCCCAAGGGACTGGCAGGTATGAATACATGGACATCAGGCACTCTGACTCTACAGAGGGAGATGAATCATCACAGGAAAGACGTGGGAGTCAAACATCTGCAAAGAGTGCAGCAGAAGAACAGGAAATACACCAAACAGTGGAGGTGTTGAAAAATGAGCACAAAGAGGAAGAGGAAAAGGAGGAAACCCAGAACACAAACAAGAAAGCCACTCTAAGCAGTACAGCCATGCCCGGGCCAGATGTGCTGAAAGGTGGGGGAGAAAAGGTGGAGGAGTATGAGGAGATGAACAGATTTGGGGTGGTGCCCAGCAGATGTAAGGAAACAGAATACCAGAACCTCCCAGTAAAGGGGAGGGTTATTTGTGAGGAGATGGGCAGTGGCAGCTGCACAGAGATTGGGGAATACATCAAGGTGTGCGCTGGTGTGGGGGAACCTGCAAGCAACACATCATTCGACAACCCAGACTACTGGCACAGCAGGCTGTTCCTCAAACCAGATGCTGTGCGCACCTAATAATGCGGCCGGGGACAGAGGCACAGAAACTCCTGCAGTTGCTAAAGTTGCTGTTGTAAATGTGGGCTGTTTCATATTCATGTTCACCTTTTCTTTTTCTTTTTTTTTTTTAAGTTTTTTGGGGTTCTTTTCAGCCACAAAGTTTCAGGAGGAAAAAAAATATTTGAAATATTTTTGATTCTTACTTCTTACTTCTTTATTCGGTGAATAATAATTCATGAAAACCAACTGTGAGATGGTACAAAGCCAACAAACTGGAGGGTGTCGTCAAGCATGTATAAAGTTACCTTCGTACCACAATGAATGCAGTAACATGAGATGATTCCCTACGGTACTTCTTATAGTAACATCAATTATTATATAAATTCAAGTGACTAGTTTGCAGATATCCTACCAATTGTCATTAATATGTAAACGGAAGTCTTTTTTACATTATGTTGACATTTTTTATAATAAAACAATAAAACGTTGTTTTTGTGGTTGTTTTACTTTTTTTAAATTTATTTGATTGCTGAACCATTCAATAAAACGACAGAGTTAAAGAGACTGTACTCTATAGATTTACCGGCTATAGGAGACACGTGTTTTACGCAGAGCTGAAACGTAAAAGGCAAGTGACGGCACAGGTGACGTGCTCGCCCTGCTTTTTTTCAGATGCAGATCAGAGATGACGGAAGTGAGAGTCAACGGTCACATTTTTTCCGCTTTCGTTCAAGTAGCGATAGAAACAGTGAAACTGATGGTTACATTTCATTTCCACCGTGTTTTTCAGAGCGTGTGTGTGTGTGTAGATAGGATAGCCTAAAGGCAGCCAACATCCAAAGCAGAGCTTTGAATGTCCTTCAAGAACCCTGAAAAACTATTTCTGAAGACTACTTAAAGAAATCATATGAAGAGAGTTCTGTGTTGAGGAATAACAATGGTCATACCAAATGTTTCCTTTCAAGCGCTGAAAGTTTCAAACTTTTGCATTAAATACTGCATTTCTATGTATGTGTGCACATGTTTCAATAAACTGCTTCACCTACTTCCCATTTTCTTAACAAAATGTGAAGAAAATATAAGGTACTGTACGTGAACCAATTAAACCTGTATATATCAGAGTAGTTACATCTCTCAATTTAAATCCTTCTTATGAGCTAATTATCATGTTATTATAATGTTATTAGGGTGCAGTAAAGTAAAACTGAACAAGTATTATATGAAAAAAAAAACAAATACAAATATGATTTTTTTTTTAAAAAGAAAAAAGAAAAAAAGCCCCACAAAAAGTTAAACGTAAAGCTAATGAACAAGCTAGCAACAGTCGACCATCGTCAACGCACCGAGCTGGAAATGAACTATCTTGACTGCAGAGTGTGTCTTTGGCAGCAGGCGGGATCTGCTGATCGTGAGCTGTCGGCCGGAGTCGGGCGGGCCGGTGTGCAGAGCAGCGTGGTCCGTCCTGAGCCTGACTGAGACCCGCGGGGGAAAAAGTTACTCTCGAGTTCGCGGACACACTGCCAACATGTCTGGAGATGATGAGACGCAGGAGCAAACCATCGCCGATGACTTGGTGGTTACCAAGTACAAGATGGGCGCAGAGATTGCAAACCGTAAGTAAATACATCGCTAACGAGCCTTTTGATCTCTTACAAGTACCAGAGCTGTGCCTGATGTTAGCTAGCAGTGTCAGCTAGTCATATGCAGTCAGCAGCTATGCCATGTGCCGCGGCATGGCAGCGATAACAGGAAGATCACATTAGTAAGCGGGTTTTTGTTTTTTTTAAATAAACGAATGAAATACGGATTTTCTGATCATTTACGCCAAGATTTCTCTTCAAAGCTATCCGCACACGTTTAGCGCCATGTAGCTGTCACAGCAGCACACCGGTAAGCTAGGAAGCTATGTGGCTGGGCTAGCTGGCTATCAGGCGTTAGCTAGCTGTAACTGCTAACGTTAACAGATAACAATGGCAAGTACAAACTGAATGATGACATGCAAGTGTTCAAAATAAGGCAGCTCACATTTAAACGCATGTGTGCAGTGAATTCAGATCCGTACAAATTAAGTTTAATGCATCTTTGCTGGTGACCTGACTTATACGGTGTAATTAAAGGTAATAATTGGAGTAAACAGAGACCATTTAAAACGACTTTCTCTGTGGCACTATTAATTGTGCTTTAAGAAATGAAACAAATCTAATTAATCCTAGGCTGCCTACCAGATACTTAAATTTCTAAACGTACCTGATGTTGGAAAATAAAAAGGAAGAAAAAAGCATTTGTTCACGATCCTTTTTTTAAAAAATATAGAGACTGGTTGTTTTTCATCCCCAGTTCTTCTCTGTATGATGCACGAGATCACATGATATGCTGGTCCTTTACATCAGTGGCAGTATGTCCTTATTATGATTTTGTATGATAAGCTGATCTTGATCACTCTCGTCATTGTGCAGATTTGAGCAGAGCCGCAGCTGTCAGGCAGTCTGTCAAACGTTAATCTCATAGCAAATGTGAAATGGGTTTATCTGTGCCCTCTGATGACAAGAGGAACACTGTAAGAGCGTCTTTCCCGGCTAATTCTAAACGTTTTTTGGGCCTAAACAGCTGACTGACCCGGGAGTTAATCAGCAAGTAAAGTTATGATGAAAATAGTATTTCAGCCTGACGCTTGTCTGCCCTCTGTTATTTAAACACCATATTAACCAATTTAATGGCTCTCTTATCTCTTGCCCTGCAGAAGCTCTGAAGGCTGTAGTAGAGGCAGCTAAAGCTGGAGTCTCCGTGCTCAGCCTGTGCGAAAAGGGAGATGCCTTCATTGTGGCAGAAACTGGAAAGATCTTCAAGAGGGAAAAGGAAATGAAGAAAGGTATTTTTTTTCGCTCTCTTGCTCTCTTTCTTTTGGGCTTTTCATTAGTCACCAATCTCCGTCTCTGACTCAGCACTCCCTCATTCACTCTCTCTTTCCTTCCCAGGTATCGCTTTTCCTACATGCGTGTCTGTTAACAACTGTGTGTGCCATTTCTCCCCTCTGAAGAGTGATCCTGAAGTCATACTGAAGGATGGCGATCTTGTCAAAATGTAAGTTGCCGATTTTATGCTCACCATCGTGCTGCAAGGTGGGGGGGGGGGAAAAAGCACTGAAAACATAAACTAAGCCAAAATGTAACCACCTCCTGTTTGCGTGCAGTGATCTCGGTGTGCACGTTGACGGCTTCATCTCAAACGTGGCTCACAGCTTCGTTGTCGGCGTGACCAAGGTATGAGGAATACACCCGCCCTGTAGCAGCGTACGAGCGAATGTTTGATTCCCGCCAGTAATCCCAATACCCTCAGTCTTTAACTTACCTCTCGTGTCTCTGCAGGACAACCCGCTGACAGGACGTAAGGCGGACGTCATAAAGGCAGCTCACCTCTGTGCTGAAGCTGCTCTCCGCCTCGTCAAGCCAGGAAACCAGGTAAAGCTCTCCCACTGACCGGATCTGTGCGAGCAGATAGCCGTTTAGACCTCGTCCCATAATCACCTCTGTTTGTTTTTCATCAGAACACGCAGGCCACGGAAGCCTGGAACAAGATCGCAAAGTCATTCAAGTGCTCCCCCATTGAGGGTGAGTGTTTGTGAACAGTTGGCACGTTTGAGCCCTGTGGTTTCGGTTTCTAGATGGGACGTTTTCTAGATGTGATTTTGACCCACTTGACTCATTTTAGTTTTTGAATGTCTGCAGGGATGCTCTCCCATCAGCTCAAACAGCACGTGATCGACGGGGAGAAAACGATCATCCAGAATCCATCGGACCAGCAAAAGTGAGTTCTCTCAGCCGCTGCGTTTAGTGGTCGATGTGTCCTCTTTGACCAGTGGCTCACCTCGTTGTGTGGTATTTGCAGAAAGGACCACGAGAAGGCCGAATTTGAGGTGCATGAAGTATATGCAGTGGATGTGCTCGTTAGCACCGGAGAAGGAAAGGTGAGAAGAATTGAAGTGTGTGGTCAACTGTTTGTTTGTGTTTTTTTTCTGCACTCAGTATGAAGAAGTTATTAATTAATAAATTTATTTAAATAAGGCAAAGGATGGAGGTCAAAGGACCACAGTTTACAAACGAGACCCCAACAAGGTGTACGGCTTGAAGATGAAGACGTCTCGGACATTCTTCAGCGAGATGGAGAGACGCTTCGATACCATGCCTTTTACTCTGAGGTAGCTTCTTTTAAACCCAGTTTAGAGATTTCTTGTATTTTTTGTGCTTTTAATTTTGTCATTACTGAAATTGGTTTACACCCTCATCCACTTATTTTTCTTTTCATTGTCTTCAGAGCGTTTGAGGATGAAGCAAAGGCCAGGTTGGGGGTGGTGGAGTGTGCCAAACATGAGCTGGTACAGCCCTTCACTGTACTGCAAGAGAAAGAGGGTGAGCACCACTGTGTATTTAGGAGTGAGCGCGCAATATGAGCGGTCGGTCGACGTGTTCGGCGGCGACACGTGAAAACGTGCAGCTGTTATTTGTTTAGTCTGATTGGGTTCATGTCTTATTCTGAATAGTCCAGTCAGAATTCCTGGTATTTCAAAGGGGTGTGCAACTTTTATTCTTGCACTTGTCAGTTGAAAACTTAGCACTGGTAATATGTCTCTAATCCAGCAAGTGATAAAAACTCGCAGTTACAGTTAAAGTAAATGATCAAATTAAAAAAGGAGACACAAATGGAGAGACGCCTTCTTTCGGCTGGTCCTTTTAGGAAGTCTCCACAATAGTTCTCCCGCCTCCATCTCATCCTGTCGCTGTCATCCTTCTGTCACACCGACCCTCCTCCCTCACTACATCTATGAATATTCTCTGTGATCTTCGCTCCTCTGCACATGTCCCAACCACGTCAGCCTTGCCTCTCTAACTTTGCTCCGAATCGCTCGACCTAAGCTGATATAATCCCGTCTAATCCTGCCCATCTTGATCACTTCCAGTGAAAATCTCAGCATCCACCTCCAGTTCAGCCTCCTGTCTTTTTGTTAGTGGCACCATCTCCAAACCGTACAGGTCTCACGACCATCTTGTAAGCCTTCCCTGCCGTCCTTCTGTCACACATCAAAAATGAAAAAAACCTTTGGCCACTAGATGTCTCTGTTGACAAACAATGATAGGTTGATTGATGGAAAAACAGGAGAGCGGTGAAGGTGTCTACTGCTACTACTTCTATAACTGTGAACCCTCTGTGTGTTCAGGTGAGTTCGTTGCCCAGTTTAAGTTCACCGTGCTGCTCATGGCCAACGGACCTCTGCGGATCACCAACAGCCTCTTTGAGCCAGAACTCTACAAGTCTGAGCACGAGGTGGAGGACCCAGAGCTGAAGGTGATGTATGGTTTTTATAGAAAGAGCGCTGCGTCGTCCTCCTGAGAAGGATTAGACTAATGGGACTGCTGTGTCTCGCCTGTTAGCTGACTTCTCACTTGCAAAACCATAATGTGTTTATGTATTTAATGCTGTAGCTCATCAGGTTGTGAAAGTCATATTTGTCTACTCCTCCCTCTCCCCAATAAAGGCTTTACTTCAAAGCTCAGCCAGCCGTAAGACTCAGAAAAAGAAGAAAAAGAAGGTGAGATCCAGGACGCTGTGATTCTGTATCTCACTTTAATGCTGTTTCCGTGAGAATGTCTGACAAGTGTCTGCTCTAACGTCGATCCTTTCTTTTGAAAAAAAAAAAAAAAAGGCTTCAAAGACAGTGGAGAATGCAACAGGACAGCCGATGGAGACCGAGGCCGCAGAATAGATTGATGCTCCAATAAATTGTGACAGACATCTGATGATCCAAAGAACAGACGTCACGAATCCTTCTGTCCCAGCTGTGTGAGGCACTTGTGGGCATAACCGCTGCGAATACCTCTGAGTCTAACTGATGTCAGTTTGGGATGATGCTGCTCCTAAAATCTGTCACTCCCGCTAGAACACACACACTCTCTTACAAAACACACACTTGTATCTCTAGTAAATTTTACTGCCTTTGAGACATCCTTATTCTCTTAACAGTGGTCTGCTACCAGAGAGGATATTTTGTACAAGGGCATATTCTCACTGGAAAATGCCACCATTTGACTGACCTTGAGCCTTCCATTCATTCTCCAACTGTAGTGAAAGTTGTGGAAAATAAAAAGATACTGAGCGAGCGGCCAAGGATGGTGACTGCACAGTACTGCGTCAGTGTAATTGTGTGACATTGAGATACCTTTCTTGAGGTCTTTGACATGAAGCCACTCCTCTGTCATGAGTTTAACTTGTCGTGGGCATAAATGTGGGCGTCTGTCCCGATTCGTCACATCATCCCCCATCGTTCAGTTTAATTGCAGCATTTATACCGCTCTTGCTTAGGTTTGTGCTCCACTGTGTATGCTCGTAGGACTCTGCTGTAAGTTACTCCTAACAGTTTCTAAAATCAACATTTAGGACCTCCCACATCTAACCAGTAAAAACAAATTGATTTCTTTTCCTCAGTTGTGGATGGTCTTAACTCCTGCCAAGGGTTCACCACTGAGTCTGACAGTCTGTGT
Source organism: Etia nguti (assembly GCA_015106755.1). Taxonomy (NCBI): domain Eukaryota; kingdom Metazoa; phylum Chordata; class Actinopteri; order Cichliformes; family Cichlidae; genus Etia; species Etia nguti. The sequence goes on along the minus strand of VUQG01025306.1, from coordinate 2,487 downwards.
TTACATAAGAAGTCCATACCTGTTAAATATATGGATGCTTTTGTAAAACAAATCCCAGTTTTAGAGACTATTTTTGGAAACATTAAAAAACCACCTGACATCATTTGTGTGCTTTCTGCTTTGGTGTATTCATGAATAAAAGAGTGTTTTTTTACATTTTAAGAAGGTTAATGGACACCTGTTCTGAGTAGTTCTGCTCATTATTCCATCTTATTTATCGAGGGTCTGATCCCAGAGAGTTGGGACACGAGCCACTGTCCATGCTGGAGGATCAGGATTAAATTGTGCCCACATGTTTGACAGATCTTGTGTTTGGTTCACTGTAGTTGCATAGAAAAGTTGAGGGAACAATTTAATCACATTTGATTTTGATGAATCGAATGTACAATCTGAATATTGTTACTGGTATATATTGTGTAATTTATTGAGAAAATCTTTAACCCTTTGAGGACTGGATTCAAAGTCACTCCTGCATGATAATGATGCTCAGTAGTGTGTGTGGCCCCATGTGCCTGTGTGCACTCTGTTAACACCTGGGCATGCTCCTCTTGAGACAGCAGAGGGTGTCATGGGGCCCTCATCCTAGACCTGGATCGGAATATGCGAACTCCTCCAGTAACGTCATCATCCAAGAACTGACTGCACTCTGGTCATGTGAGGCTGGGTTTTACCCTGCATCAGGAGGCCTACTGCGACTGGAGCAACAGAAGTACAGGTTACCATGTGGAGGTTTGTGCAACCTTCCAAAGATGCCTTTTCACACTATCGCCCTCTACCAAACTGGTCATGCTGGATGATGTTGCAGGCAGACTCTTTCATGACCGTCACACTTGCTCAGTGTTTCATATGTGGAGGGAACGGGCACTAGTGGTGGACCTGCCACTTCTGGTGACTCCATAGTGCTGGGGTGTGGGCACAGGACCCCCATGCCTCTTCATGGAGTATACACACACTACCGGTCAAAAGTTTTAGAACACCCCAATTCTTTTTTGTTATTTATTGCAATTCAAGTCATTCAAGTCCAATGAATAGCTTAAAATGGTACAAAGGTAAGTGGTGAACTGCCAGAGGTTAAAAAAAAAAGGTAAGGTTACCCAAAACTGAAAATGTACATTTCAGAGTTATACAAAAAGGCCTTTTTCAGGTAAAACAAAATAGGTTAACAATTTAAAGCTGTTCTGCAGCAATGAAGGTTGATAAAGCCTTGAAAGCTGATGCTACTAAATCCTACAGGGGTTCCAACTTTTCTGAATTACTTACAAACCCCCTCTGTCTGCATAAAAGCAGTGTTGGAACACACTGTGGTACCTTGTGAGCATCAGTTGAACAGAATTGTACTGCAGAAAGTATTGTGATGCTACAGAAATGGCGAGAAAAAGGCAATTAACAATGGAAGAGAAACCATCATAACATTTAAAAATGTAGGTCGTTCCTACAGAGAAATTGCAAAGAAAGTCAAGGTGTGCGTGAGTTTCCTTTACCATCAAAAGGCACTCAGAAACTGGGGCAAACTCTGACAGGAAGAGGTCTGGCAAACCCAAAGCCACAACTCAATCAGAGGACAAGTTTCTGAGAGTTAACAGCTTGCGTGAGATGCATCTCATCGAGCTGGTGTGGGATGAACTGGACAGAACAGTGAAAGCAAAGCAGCCTACAAGCGCCACACATTTATGGGAACTTGTGTTCAGCTGTTATATCTGCCAAACGGGCTACTTTGATGAGTCAAAAGTTTAGAATACATTTTGGTCTATAAATTGATTCCATGATTTCTTTTTTCACTCTGGTTTGTTATTTGTGCTATGCTTTCATTTCAGAGTGCAATGAGACATTAAACTGCATAATTTTTAAAAATTGAAAAATTGGGGTGTTCTAAAACTAGGTAAGTGTAAGTAGCCCACTGGAGGTCATTTTGAAGGGATCTGGCAGTACACCTGTTCCTCCATGTACAAAGGAGCAGGTACAGATCCATCTACAGGGTGGGCCATTTATATGGATACACCGTAATAACATGGGAATGGTTGGTGATATTAAAGTCCTGTTTGTGGCACATTAGTATATGTGAGGGGGCAAACTCCTCAAGATGGGTGGTGACCATGGTGGCCATTTAGAAGTCGGCCATCTTGGATACAACTTTTGTTTTTTCAATAGGAAGAGGGCCATGTGACACATCAAACTTATTGGTAATGTCACAAGAAAAACAATGGTGTGCTTGGTTTCAACGTAACTTTATTCTTTCATGAGTTATTTACAAGTTTCTGACCACTTATAAAATGTGTTCAATGTGCTGCCCATTGTGTTGGATTGTCAATGCAACCCTCTTCTTCCACTCTTCACACACTGATAGCAACACCGCAGGAGAAATGCCAGCACAGGCATCCAGTATCCGTAGTTTCAGGTGCTGCACATCTCGTATCTTCACACCATAGACAATTGCCTTCAGATGACCCCAAAGATAAAAGTCTAAGGGGGTCAGATCGGGAGACCTTG
>VUQG01025302.1:13973-27924 GCA_015106755.1 Etia nguti | reverse complement strand
CCCTCTCCCCCTCTCGCTCTCTCTTTCGCCGCGGCGAGGCTCTTTGGGGGCTCCCGCTGCTGGCCTACACACCTGCTCTCATCACCGCACCAGCCGCTGATCCCAGCTGATTACAGTGCTACTTAAGATGGCGGATCTACGCTAGTCTTCGCTGGATCGTTGAGCTATCAGCGTCAGTCAACTTGTGCATCGGCAAACCTGAATCTTTATAGCTTTTTGTGACTATCCCCCTAACCTGACCTTTTGTGTGTAGATCTTTTCTGGAACCTGGGTACGAGAGGAGTGGCAGAGGAGGAGGACTCGGAGCTTTGTACAGAGAGTGTGGAGCACCCTTTTCCCTAAACCCTGTTTCCCCACGGACCCTGGCGACCTGGACCCCTTTCCCCTGCACCTTGTATATAGCCACTTGGTGATTGTGTCCACTGTAAATAAACGCACTGTCTTTCGCATAACGGAAAACCTGGCCTGCGCCTGAGTCCCTTTCAGAATTCGTATCAAATAACATCCAAGATCTCTGTTCAGAAGAGCACAGTCCTAGGAACAGCAAAGATACTGCACAGGACCCTTAAGCTCCCAGACCTCTGGTAGAGGACCCAAGCTTGAAGGATAAAAGGCTGCCAACAGGGACAAGAGGGGATTTTTTTTTTTAATAAATATATATCTGCTCCCAAAAAATTGCATAATTGACATCAAATGAAAACTAATGAAAAATAAGACTCAGGAGAAGAACAGCTGAGGCACATACCTGCTGTGTGGTCCTCGTACACAGGATGACCCATCCTCACTTTTTCTAATGGAAACAGCTCAATTTGCTTCAACTGTTGTTTTTATATATTTTTTCCAGTAGAAAAAATGATATTTCTTACTCAGGAAAAGGACAGAGAGAACACCAATTTCCTGAACACCAAAGACATGGTACTCAGTGTGCAGAATAGTAACACTATATGCAGCTCTCAAGCATGTATGACATTTAATGTCATACAGAAGTACAGAAAGAGGCCAATCAGCATCTATCTTTATTCTATCGCACGCGCGCGCACACACACGCACACACACACACGCACACACACACGCACACACACAAAAACCATCACCTGAACAGACACTTGACAAAAACTACCCAAAAGTGCTTGACGTGTGCATTTTCCTTTTGCAGTCATTGAGAAAATCCCACTCTGTCATCAAAACTTTGATAACTTGTGCATTTGTGTGATGGAAGATTCTCTCCGGTTATGTATGTATACATGACTAGGGGCAGCATTTGACTTAATCAGTAGTGTCTTCAAGGTGCTTGAAAAATAGGCTTTGTCTGCACTAATTTTCTTCAAAGATGTCAGAAAATGCCAGCTCACTGCTTGTTTCAACCAATCAATCAATCAGTCAGCATGAATCAATCACTGCTTTAGCCTGAGGATGCATGGTGGCCTTATTGCTTTAATTTACTCTAGATTTCAAAATGCATTTGTCATCCATGTTTTGTGTCAAAAAAACGCGTGCACATCAGCAGGCCATGCCATGTGTATTGCTGCTGTATTTCAAGGACAAGTCATAATAGAAGTGGGAAGAAAGTGCAGCTTCAATAATATTATTTTTCTCTTATTGTATTTATCTATCTTACATTCTTGCTCTCTCAGAGTGTGTGTCTGTGTTATGTCTGACTCATATAATTACACCAGCTAGTGTAATTCCCCCCAATTCTCTGTCAAGCAATGACACAAAGAACCCAGTGATTTCATTTCTTGTTCAACCCTCCAAATAGCTCAGGATCTACTGTTTGATATTTACTGTTGTATTCTGGTAGGCATTTGAAAACCTGTATTCAGGGATAAAAGGGGGGCAGCTGAGATATAGAGTGAAATAAGTTGCACTTATCCAGTGAAATTAATACGTGTACCCCCTCAGTGAACTTGGTTAATATCTCATAGGAACTGGAGTTTGTGGTTTAAGGACAGACTTAATGGGGGTAAAGAGAAGGGAAGCTGTCCAAAAGAGTTTCTGTTATTTCAATTTCCTCACCTTGGTCACCTACATTTCTGACACACCTGAACAAACCCAACTCCACAGGACAACCTTCTCCAACCGAGAGGGCTAACTTCCTTTCATTACTTCCCCCCTCTGTTTTGCCTGTCACTGTGGTTACCAGAAAGGTTACCACAGTGACAGGGAAAGGTTACTGTGCGTTTGTGCATGACAGCGGGTGTTTGGAAGGTTAGCAGTGTACAGCAGGACCTTCAAGATTCAAGAAATTAGTTATATACAGCTGTTAACCTTAACTGTTCGGCCAATGAAGTTCTTGTAAGTCAAAAGGTCAAGACAGGAAATGAATGTGACCATGAGGAAATTAGCAATATTAACCTGTAATTTTTTTTAATTTATTTTTTAACAAATCAGAGAGGTATTATTTTGAAACAGCTCTAACAAATTAGTAGTAGATGTGCTAGAAGATGCATACATAATTGAAGACCAGCAATTGTAGTGATTCAAAAGGTGTAAATACATCATCCAAACACCAGCTCCTATAATTAGTATTTTGCAGCATTTAATTGTCGACAGTGATAAAAAGTTTAATTTAAACTCTTGTGAATAGCGCTAATGGATAATCACCATGACTGAATGAAGCATGTAGAAATCTGTTTTAAGGCAGTCCACTTAAGCATGATGTATATATCTCATTAGCAGCTTACATTAATAGTGGCTTCTTTTCTGAACAGACCTGGGTGAACGCCGGCTTTGCATGTTTTTCTGCAACAGCCCAAAGACCGCATATTTTAAGATCTGACCTCTTTTCCCCGTGTTTGCACACAGAGAATTATCTGATGAAATCTACCCAGTTTGTGAGTATGATCATGCTACCTGCAAACATGGGTTTTTGTAAGCTTTAAATGTGAAAGCTAAAAGCAGTTAAGCTGTTGGACAAGATTTCCTGTTTCATTTTGTTAAATAATTGCGGCATTCGCAGATACCTCGTACATAAATAATACATTTGCTTGCACCACCACAAAGAATAAGCTAAACCCAGTTCAGCATGTTTGCATGACATTAGCAAGACTCTGTAATTTCCTTTATTACTGGACATTAGAGTAGAGGAAAGCTTCCATCAGTGATCTTGTACATGCTGTCTTCAAATATATTTGGTAAGGGTTTTTTTTGCTCAGGCTTCTGAGCTATGAATAGACTGTCATGACAACCAATTACCCATTACAAAAGCAGCAAGGCTAAGTAAGGCAATTAAGTGGTGAAACAAAATTGTTTGTTGCGTGTGTTTCTGCTTGCAAATGTTTCTGAAGGCAGCAAAATATTCTTGTGTGGAGTTTTACAGAAGAAAAAAAATCTAAATATTTTGTTATGCAATGCTTTAAAAAAAAATACTTTCACAATAAAAAACCAACAATATTGTTTTATTAAACAACAGGGAACATCAATGTAATTATACAGTATATTTTACAGGGAATATTATTTGTTATGGAGAAGTGGAAAGAATGGTCTTAAATGATGCAGTGCTGTTATTAGTGATTGTTAACTAAACAATAATGGAAAACTTAAAATGATTAAAATAAATGAATGCTTTAATGAACGAAATGAATAGCAGTAAACAGATACACAGTAAGGCGTATGTCATTCTTGTAAGCTAAAAGCTCTGCTATCAATTCAGAGTAAATATTTAGAGTTGGACTTTTAATAGCAGCTCTCATTTCCAGCGCTGAATCTTGATGTGTCATTGTGTCTGCATGTTGCATTAGGCTGTGGTTCATCTATTAGGTTTCATCCTGTTTCTTTCAAGTTCCATATCTCAGTGTTACAGCCTCCCAGAGGTTGTTGCCACAGAATGACATGACTGACAGAAATTACAAAAAAAAAAAATTAGCTGTAATATAACTTTGCATAATGGGGAAACGGTTATGCACTGCTCCATTTCATGATGTCAAATCATAGCAAGCAGTGGTGGTGGGGGGGTTGAGCGCGTGCAAGGGCATACATTTTTGGTGTTACTTGAGGGGTTATCTATGTCACCACATGACACCTGAAAGGTTCTTGGTATTAAGGGACAAGCAAATGTCAGGATACACTGTGTCAGAGGCAAATTTCCTTCTGCTTTATATAAACCCCCTGCCTTTAAGCCTTTACAGGTAGGCAGGCTGTCCTAGAGAGCCTGCAGGCAGTTTATAGACAAACCAGGTTTGTTAAGCTTAATGGTCCTTGTATTGATTTGCTGGGCTATCCTCACAAATTGCAGGGGTGGAATGAACAATGAGATTCTCATTGAGGATCTCTAAATGCATTTCTGCTTGTAGTTTTATTGACCCTCCTGGAGCAGCAAGTGCAGTGTTTATTTACACACTTTGCTCACAGCCTGTTTTTAGAATGACATGATGGATATGTGAAGAAGGTGTTCAAGGAAGCAATACACATCATCCACAGTCGACTGGCTACAATGAGGCAAACAGCTTTTGATAATATAAAGAATATTAAGTGGCTATGGTTATTTAAGTTGGGAAGTGAAAGTGTGAAAATAAAACTCTATTCAAATGAATTACCTTTACCTGATTAAATAAATTAGTCTACACTGAATAAATCAATCAGCCCAGAGGAGGACTGATTATTAGCTGTGTTGACTTCACAGCCACTACACAGAATGGCAGCCTTATCGGTTAGCTCCTGGAAACTCCATGCAGTTACTGGACTACAAAGGAGTCTGTGGCCATGGCTAATCCCAGGCTGGATCAAACAATGCAGCTTCTCACATTTGTGCTAAGAGTCTGCCAACAGGTGTCAAACCCCATGTTTCCGTGAGAGTCGGTTGTAGCTAACGTGTACTCTGTTTACACATAAAGCACATAATCGTAATGAGCCTTTGCAGCTTGGCGACGTGGAAAAAAAAAACTGTATTCCCATGCATAATGCTCAGCAACACATTTTTTTTCCACACATAAACTTTGCTCTCAGTGCTTAATGAGTAAAAGGTTTGTTGCCTGCAAGTTTTACGTCCAGATTCCTGGAAATGTTTACTCTAACACCCCTCTGTGTTATTAAAGAATAATATCAGAATTTTGAGAACTGGTGAAAAGCTAAAGCACATGATTAGCCTTTAATTGCTTGTGGTTGTAGCCATGTTTACTCTGTGCCCTGTGTGGACTATGAAAAATATCCACATTGTTTGCTTTCTTAATGGACTATGCTCTTTGGCTGTGCATGTAGGACAGTACTGGAAAGGGGCTTGGAAACCTCTGAGATACCATTACCATTAGCCCTAATGTCCTTTTAAAATGGAAAGAGCATCAGAGCCCACACACAGAGACTGCTGTATATGCTGTTTGAGTGATACAAACTCTTTGTCATGATATCCTGCCAAGGTCACTAGGCCTGTCCCCTTCCTGTAGTCACAGACACATTAGAAATTAGCCACTGAGGCAACTGGCATACTGCAGAAGCTGATTAGGAAATGTTGAGCATTTTACATTCCATTTCCAATATTTGATGGGTTTGTTTAGCTATTTTTAGCTAAAGTGTTTGTTTGAAGGATTCAGGTGTACTGTAGTCTCCCTAACCTAAGAGAAACAGATAGGAAGGTTGACATCTCTTGGTATTTTTACCACTTTCTAGAGAGTCATTGTTTTTTGGAGACATATGTATACTCAGGGCATGAATGTTTTTGGTGGTTCAAAGGTCAAAGTGTTTCTGCAGGCTTTTTAAAAAGGCATGCAATGTCACTGTCAAATAGCACAGCTCGACTAAAGCTAATAACTGCTGACACCTTCAATTGGAGGTTGCTGACTTCTGTGATGACTTAATGAGCGTATGAAAGGAAATGGGAAAGTTGGCAGTGCTATGAATAGGTGAGGACTAGGTCCAGCTCAAAAGGCTTGATTAGGAAAAATTAACTTTGAGGTAATATTTTCCACAGTGTCCAATCAAAATCATCATCAGCAAATGTGTTGAGGTGTTTGAATCTGGCATGTTGGGGGCACTCAGCATGATACACTACTAATGGCAATTAAACTGCTGTAGTCATAACATCAACATAATTTCTGAATACATGCTGAGCATGAATGCTTGTCACAGTGATGAGAATGACTTATCCTCAAACTTACTGTAAACTATAAAGCACCCACTGGTATCATTTAGCTGATTGCTGTTGTGCTTTCGACAAATCCTGTCATTATGTGACACTGAACAGTTTCTCGCAAATGAGGCTGGCATGAAATACAATGCCAGCAATGTAGTATACTTTTCTACCTAAAACTGCTGATCTGACATTACTGCAGTGGCAACAGCCAAAATGACTGCAGTTTAAAGGCATCACTGTGTGTTCAAATAGCAGCAAAGCAGGGACCCAGAGCTTTGGAGGGAGTGTGTGAGCAGACAGGAAAAGTATTGCTTGATCAGATTCAGATATCCCAGTAAAACAAATGTGTCACAGTCACCAATAGTTTATGAAAAAGAAGAAAATCAAGCCAAATGATTTACATAATGTGGACACAACTTAATAATTTAAAGTAAGAAAACACTGTTGACTTAATATTTTCTGGCAAATTGTAAAAGATGCCATTTCCTTCACAGTAAAAGTGAGTTTGTTAATTAATCAAATCAGATTTAATGTTTTTTTTCTTCATCAGCCCTCTCTGTGATTCATCCCTAACGCTAATTTGCATGTCCTTTATTCCCTCCTAGGTGGCGCCTTCATTAGGAAGCACACCTCAAAATAAGTAATACACAGAGGGAAATAATTATTGTGATTATGCATAATCTTTGCTCGCACAGTTGTTTTTCTTTTCCAATTAAACTAAATTTATATTCAGAACACACTCTGAATATCATAGCAGGTGGCAGCTCTTGCCTCACCTTCACTGCTGTTTGTGAAGAAAGCTGCGTGAGAACCGCATTGCTACAAGCTACAGTGGTATATTGTTTTTCCAGTTTCTGAGAAAGCAAAACATCTTTGATAATATAAGACATTTTCCCCCCTTTTGATACTAAGCCTTTGTACAAGCCCAGTGAGTTCATGTTATTTCTGGGTTTACAGAAAAGTCTGGCTAAAGAAGAGAAGAAATCATAGAGGCAAGGTATTTCGTATGACTAACACAGATAGACAGACAATGGGACAGTCACTAAAAAAATATAATAATAGCCATAAATCAGATTAAATAAATGAATGTAACTTAAGGGCAATCAATTACTATTATATATACACACTCTTAATCATAGTCAGAGTTTTAGCTTTATGGTATGCTTGTTAATGGACTGTTAATCATAATGTATTGTACTTTGAGACAGCACTTTTTTGATTAGGTAATAAATTTACCTGTAGTGAAAATCACAAAGAGCGCTCAGATGTCAGACATCAATGTAGATTCAATCTACACTGATGCCTGACACCAAAACCAAATTGTGTGATGTTTAAAAAAGCATCAGTCATTTCAAGTAAAGACATTCAGCTCAAATGTATGCTTCTAAATTACATACAATACATTGAAAATAATTTGCTTTGTACATTTGTACATTATTGATTACAATAATAACTTCCACCTTTGTTTTTGTAAGTTTGTCACAAAAGAGAGTGAAGAAGGACACAATACAGCACAGTCAGCACTTCGCTGCTCCCTTATTGAGAAGAGGATACTACAGCAGGTAGCTGTGATTTGGCTGATCTGTTACACCGGGGGATTTGTGTCTCCAAGTCATATAACAATGTAGATTTGTTTTGTGTGTGTGTGTACAGAATGTGATCAGCTGGCCTGTTCTGCTATTTATTCACTGCTCTTTGTGGATTTAACCAATGTAATTCGACAAGATTTAAGCAGTTGTTATGCAAGTTGTACTGACACTGTGACTATAAAGCTTGTATAAAAGGTAGAATTCAGTGAGTGAATTTAATCTGCATCATTTTACATAAAAATTGATGTCTGCTACCTTTGATGTAACCTAGTAACAATACCCAAGGTGTAACCAGTCCAAAGTTCATCACTGTAAAGGCTATATTAAACCGCTTGATATGTTCGTGCAATCTTTGAATTGCTTCAGTAATTACTTGAGTTAGTTTTACAAGATGTTTCACAAAAGCAAAACATAATGTAGAGATTCAATATATTAATTTAAAACTCTAAAATTATTTAGCGCATTACATGTAAGATTCAAAATTTCAGACTATTAAATTCCATGTGCTGAACAGTCATTACTGACTGTTTAGCAACTTTGCATCTGCACCATGAGCACATTACAGAAATGAGAAGAAAAATGTATGTAATGAGACTATAAGCAGGCTGTGGGATGTCATTATTTTGTTATTACTGAGCTAGTATCTCCCTCCTGTCACTGGAAGCAATGGCAGGCTGTAGCACAGGAAAAATGAACTCATTCACTAGTAATATGCAGTAACCTGCCTATGAGATTTAATTACTCATTAACTGAAAGTGCCCTAATCATTCTGTTTAGCCCCTGATCTTAGGGCACTTTGCTACTAGCAGCCTGTCACAAAAACACACAAGGTGTTCCATTAATTTAGTTGAAACCATGAAAAATGCTAACGATAACATAGTTTGACAGGCATAAAATAAATGTTGTGCACCAACAAGGTGATTTCCAAAGAGCTATTAGCTAAAAACTTGGCATATTTCAGCATGGTCTGCAGAGTCTTGTTAAAACATCCAAGGAAACGGGACAAGTGGAGCGCAAAAGTAAAAGTGGCAGACTTCTATCTATCTACAGCAGATGAACAGTATCTAAAAGCTATGTCCTCAAGAAATATAAAAAGTATCCAGCAAAGAGTTGACACAGAACCTGAGACATGACAACAGGTCTTATAGAGTGATGAATCCAGATTTTAAATTTTGGGGTTGAAATTGTCATTAATATGTACAACAGTGACTGTATCTCAGCTGTACCTCAGTGAAACATGGTGGAGTCTGTGTCATAGTTTGGGGCTGCATTTCAGCCATTTTAGTGTTGGGGGATCTTTTTAATCACTCAGATTTTGATTCACCATTCAACAACATATGAAAGCTACCATCTGGTTGGCAGTCACTTCATTTTTCAGCGTGGTAATGATCCTAAACACACTGCTAATGCAGCAAAAGCATGCTTGGAGAGACAAAACACACAATAGCCTCCCCAAAGCTGTACCAGAGTGGAATCACCACTCTGGTAAAATAATGAACTAAAGAAAAAGCAACCGGCATCCAAAGAACAGCTTGAATGTCTTTCAAGAATTCTGGAGAGCTATTACTACTTAAAGAAATGGTAAGAAAGCTTAAACCTGATCATAACAAATATTGACTTTCAAGCTCATTAAAACTGTACAAACTCTGTTTTTGCCTTATATACTGTATTTCCATGTATATTTAACATTTGTAAAGGAATAGTTGAAATTTCCCATTTTCCTTGTATTCCTGGTATTTAATTGACTACATTTTCAGGAGATACTTGGAAAAATTGTGCACTAAGTGTAATGGGGAGAATAAAAAACAGACTTATTCTTTTTATCTCCTTGAGAAATAAATAGATTTGCTTGCCAAATCACAATCGGCAGCTGGCCAAAACATTAGTCCAAAAAGTGCCAATATTTTAGCAGTGGAAAACATGTGTACAACAAAGTATATTTTTCAATGCAGCCAAAAAGGAAATAGCGAGTTTTTACTCCAGTCAGTTTACATCATGTTGCTGCATATTAAGCTGCATATGAAACACAAGTAGAATGTGGCTCACCCACACTTATATTGACAGATGTATTACAGTATTTCATGGTTTGTATTATTAGTTCAAGGCTAAACAGAAGCACAGGCAGGACTATCAAAAGCACCATATTAGCTAGCGCCCCACAGAGAGAAAAATCAAAACATCACAGCAGTGTAGCTTTGGACTTTTCATATGAAAGCTGTGGGCTGTGGTAACTTGAATTACCTGTTTCCCAAAGGATAGAACGGGCTTTCCTGAGACTCTCTCAGACCTACTGGGGGGATACAAACAGCACTTACAATGAAGCATGACAAGTTCAGTAGCTTTGATGGGGGGAAGAAATGTTAAATGATGCACTGTTTTGTAGGAAGAATAGAGAGAGTGATGACTTCAGTTTAATCTTCCTCTGTGCTGAGCTGGGTGGTCCATGACAAATCAGGCTGGCGTTTGCACCTGAGCTGGCCATGTGCTGTCTGCCTCATAGCACATTAAGACCAACGTCATATAATCCCTCTTCTTGCAGCTCCCTGTTAACCTCTTCTCCAGCTGCTCCGATGGAATATAATAGATCTGCTCAATACAGTTTTACATCCTTGAATTCATGTCTCGAGTCTGTAAAATGAATTACTCTCAATTTTTAGAGCTATGAGATCTACCAAATATCCCATTTTACATATGTCAACTTATGCACCATTTACACTTTGGTTTGCACGATGCCTGAACTGCAGTCAAAGCCAAAATGAATGATCTAAAGGAAGAGACACTGAAGTAATCATCACTTGCAACCTCTGTGAAATCATGAAAGACCGGTGTTGTCTGAATTTTGATGTCTGTCTACCTGTGAAGGCCGTCATCTTATCTCACAGGGGCAGATCGACATGCAGTAGCTGCTTATATCATAGGCAGAGTGGAACAGAGAAACACACAGAAAGAGACAGAAGAAAGAGTGAATGAAACCATCAAATATGAGGCTGCTGAAACTATCTGCAATCATTGTGAGTATAGTAACCATAACCCCCAACTCGCTCAGAGACATCCCATCCCACAACACTAGCCAGCACTGCCAAAGCATTAGAGGATTGCCTCTGAAATGACAGCTTAACTACTGAGGGAGATAAGACAAGCTCCTGTCATTTCTATCACTGCCTCTCCCTCCATGTCGCTCCTAACATGTAAGGCACTAACAAAGAGGAGAACTGCAATATATTAATGTTTTCCTTTGCAGGTTTCCCAAGAAAAAGAGACACACTTGCTCTCTCACTGAATGTTTAATTTTTAGAGTCTGGGCTCAACATTTAAATGAGTCCCGGGGAATGCATTTTCTCTATAGTCTTAAAATATTTATAATTTCTGCGCACAAAATTTATTAAGAAACTGGAATCAGATCTAAATGTCTTGGTTGTTTCTGTGTTTATTTGATTTTATCTTTTGAAACACAATATAAAGTTGACTGTGAAATATCAATAGTGTTTTTTTTCTCGTCTGGTTGAAAGGTTGGTAAAGGCTGCAGAGGCTTTGTCGTGGTTTAGCAATCAGTGCGTTTCATTGTGTGTGTGTGTGTGTGTGTGTGCATGTTTGATTATCTGCCGTGTATCACACCTTGTAGCTGTCAGTCTAATCTCTCTACCCCTTGCCCAAACTCTGACAGGCACCCTGTTTCCTCTACAGCCTTGGGCAAATATGAAAAATTAAAGATCCATGATTCTCAGCACCTCCTCCAACACTACTGCAGATACACATCAATGCTTTTTAACAACTCCATTTATGTAATGCCATCTCTGCAAAGCCAATTTTTACTAGAGGGTTGTCCAGTCGCACATTAAATTCCACTGTAACATATCCTGTTTCCAAAGGTTGCCGGAGGTTGAGCTCTTTAATTAACTCACGACAGTACATGTTTGTGGAAACAAAACTTTCCACTGCTGAACAACAGCAATATTTCAACTTTAAAATGATATTGTTACAATATGTTTCAGAGAACAACCACTGCAGCGAGATGTGGAGAATTCGATCAATTAAAATTGAATGGATAACAAGCTTCTACTTCATGATTTAAATAACAAACATGAGTTCAGAGGATGCCTTCCTTAATATGAGCGTAATCACATGCTTTTTCAAAGGATTCACTAATTTATTTCACATTTCCTCAGGATTTCATGCGCTTACACGAAACATCTAAAAATCAAACTTTATTCATCCACCCACAAGCTAAGAACAGATCTCTTATGTACAAACTGTTATAAAACTCAAGGGAAATTCAAAAGAATCATTTGGGAGGTGCAGAGCAGCACAGCAAGTAGTGCCAGCAATCACAGATAAAGAGCATGATGTAAATGCATTGCATTTATGTATTATTATAAATGTATCATAATATATATTGTTAATTTTAACATTAAATTAAAAATCAACCCTCATTTATTGTGTAACTTTATATTGACTGTGAGAGGTGAGAAATAAAGCAGTTTGTACTACTTGCATTTCAAAGAAAATGTGTCTCTTTCTTTCTGCAATAACTGCAGACAGAGGTGTAATGTCAGCATCACTTCATACAGTAAGAAGATTTAAACATCCTGCTGATGTCCACTTCTCTCACAAAACTGTTGGTTGGGTTGCCAAAAAAATCTAGGTTGCTCTTTAATGTGAGTCAAATAATCACTGGGCTGCAGAATAGCAGGAGTGTGGGATGATGTCCGCATGGTGCATGGAAACAGTGATTAGTAAAGCAGATCCACTTATAGAAAATCCACCTTCATTATTTTCTAGACATCTAACTGATCCCCGTGCTATCATTCTCCCTCGTCACACCTTTCAGATTAATTTAATGCGAACATTATACCAGACAGTATGCCATTATATAAGTACATTAGTATCTTTCAAACAAGTACATACAGAGTTAACAGAGAGGAACATTTTAGGTACAAAATGAGGTTATGCATATTTTGTATGGCTGTTCTAATTATGTTCCACAAATATTTGATTTAATGATGCTGCCTCTTGACATTTACTGACATTTAGTGGGGGAGGAAATGATTTGTACAAGAGTATTTTTGTAATTATGATATTTTGCTTATTACTGGACACTAAGTAATGCAAAAAATTGTACTGCTCTCAATCCGCTGCTCATGTTCAAAAATGCATGCAAAGTTGCGTTAAATGGAAAATCTACTGAATTTGAAACGGGCTCATGAATGAAGGGGGCTCTGGAGGCATTTTTATTCAGCAATTGCAATGAGTGCTTCTCACTACTGAGTCAAAGTGACTGAACTGAAAAGGCTATAGCATTAACAACAGATAACTGTGCAGCAATAAGCACTCATGATGCTCTTTGGTGAATCTTGTCTGTGTAAGGGAAATTAGTAGCATCATAGCAAGCAACCATTTCCCCATCTTGCTCTACTTTCTCACTCATGCAGACCACCCTCATATCACCTCCCAGCAGCCCTGTATCCCCACCTTCTAGTTTACAGCAGCAAGAAAGCAGGAGGACAGGGAGTCCTTTAATGAGCTACCTTTGTACCAGCACTCCTTTCGCTTCTACATGCTGCTCACCTCCAAATGACCAATTATAGTCCAGTGGGGCTATTCTTTCATTCTACTGCACAGAAAGGGTCAGGCTGATCATAACACATATATAGGGTAAAACAAGAGAACTTTAGCCTTAGAAATATACTGAAGAATCATGTCATACAAATCTTTCTGTAGGACTTCTATAGAAAGCTGTATTTAAAGGTCACTATATGTCACATGAGTCTTCAGCGGTTTTTTTCCCCCCAGTTGGATGGCCAACACCAGATAGCCTACCCATCAATAGAATTCCCATCAACTCTGAGGACGACAGGGAGGAATTCTCCAAGGTGCTGAAAAGTGCCCTCGAGCGCATCCGGGGGAGGAAACGACGGGACACACCCGCCGAGGCCATTGGTACAACGTCACGCGTAGAAACTACCCGAGCTGGGAAGGTAGATGAATAACAGATGAGAGGAAGAAGAGGAGGAGGAGGAGGAGAGCTAGAAAGCTGAGGATGCAGGTTTGGTCCACAACACACAACCGCCCCAACTCGAAGCACACGGCAAGAGCGGCTACACCTCGGTGAAATCCAACTTCCAGTGCCACCATCAGCTGACGACGAGGAGATGCGTTCGCAAAAGCGTTGATTCGACACCTTTACATCCCGCTGTTCTTCCTCCTGTTCCTCCTCTTCGCTTCTCTGACGAGGAGCATCCCATACACTGATTTGACTCTGACGGGCAAGCAGACAAGGCATACTGACACAAGCCAGACA
>VUQG01025302.1:3638-13796 GCA_015106755.1 Etia nguti | reverse complement strand
GCAACTGTTTTTCTTTTTCTTTTCTTTCTTTCTTTAGTAAACCAACCAATTGATAGACGAATAAATATTATTAAATGAAAATGTCAGCGCGAAATATTTCTGGTTGTTTGGTAACGTTTGTGGGCATTCTCGCTCTTTTAGAACAATCAGACATACAGCACCTAGTGAAACTATCCAGTAGAGGAGACACTGAGAAGCTTCTTCTGGTTTTCTTCTGGTTTGACTTCACTGCACTTTTTCTTAACTTGATGACGTCATTCTCACCGAACCGCAGGCCTTGTTTATTAGGTTTGCCACCGGCCCGTGGGCTAAATTCTATTTCAAAAACGCAACAAATTTCAGTGTCCTGCAAAAGGAAGATGCACCTGGAGTCATCTGTGAAAGATGCTCTTAAAGAAGAGACAAAACATTACATGAACAAAACATCACACGAAGTTCTGGTTTGATATAATCCTTACAGTTTTGGAACATTTCCCCCTTTTTAATGCTTAGTCTCCAAATCACATCAAAAAACAGCAAGTTTACTTGGATACCTTGTTGGATGCCCTCTTTGTCAGAGGTTGACATTTAAAAAAAAAAAAAAACATTTTCCAATAAAATACTATGAAACATGCCTTTATTATTTGTCTTTTGCAGAGCACATAGTGTGTTCACATACATGGCCCTCCTTTGTCTCACCTGAGACAAATCAGATAGCTCGACAAATTTCGGATGCCTTTCAACATGTCAGAAGACTTAACAAGGCGTTTATGGCAGACTGATAGAAATAATTCCCTAGCAGTGTGTGTTCCTTGTCACATGTCAAAATAAATGTGTGGGTGAAATTGGCTGGAGCCTTAGTCAGTGAGGCGTAGCAGTGAACAGAAGGGTGTCTGCACAGCTCTGAATGAGGATGTGTTTTTTTTTTCTTCTCTCACCTCCACAGTAATAATAATAATGAAGAAAAGTGTTTGATTTGTATCTCATCATCACAATCTGATAACATCCTTGTGGTAGTTGTGCAGCATTGCTATTTCTGCTATGGCTTGCTCGCTTTCTTGTAGGCAATAGATCATCCTTGCCGTCTACTGCCTCCCAGGTTATGTAATCTGCAGCTATATTTGTCTTAATGGGATATGCGCCATTAAACAATGTCTGTGTTGTTTGAATTCTCTTCTTTTGTAGCTTAATTAACTAGACTGGGATACAGACAGGGGACACACATACAGATGTGAGCCTAAAGATTGGCAAAAGAAAGACAGCAAAACAGATCTGCGATCAGCCAATGTAAAGCAATGATAATGATACTGCTACTGCTACTACTGTTAATCATCATCATAATAATAATAATACATACTGTAATACTACGAGGACATTTCAATCTGACCAGAATGTTCAAATAAAAGAGCATTGGCAGATAAGAAGAATCCTTTGATAAGTGTTACATTTTCACATTAGATCTGACAGCCGCATCTGAAACCATTTATTTTGAGGATTGACCTGTGCCCTGACTGTTACTAAAGCATAAGGGGGTCTTTAATCCATGCATAGAGCTGGAGGGAACGCTCTGGATGATGCATCTCATTTCCCTTCCCATGTGAGTTATTATGGTTGATCCCAACGCTGTTCTCCAGGCTTAACTGTCTGTGAAAGCCAGGGAATCAGTGCCCTTGTTCCCATCTGGAAGATAACCTGCTAACCTCTTTCCTTTATGAACTATTGCATTTTGATTTGTCATTCACACTTTATGATTGCTGCTTCAACCCTCCCATCTGTATTTCTGCCCCTGATCCATTTCCCTGTCTTGTACTTCTTTTCTTTTCTTTCCAGCTTCCCTTCGGAGAAGGGCTCTTTCACCTCTACCCTCAGGATACTTCGAAGAGGCGGAGCAAACGCAGTGCCCGTAGGAGACAGTGGCTCCAAAAAGACAAAAGGGTAAGAATACATGTGACAACGAAACAATATACTGTGTATACACGTGCCTTAACCACTACAGCTTTTCTTTCACTTTACGTGAAAATCTTTTTTCTACTAGTAAAAAGTCCTAAATAAGGGAGTTAACTGCCAAGGCTTCCAAGAAACATCCTAAATATACACAAGTAAACAGATATAAGCTCTCACAAGGACAGGACTTCACAAACCACTTGGTAAACAGCAGACAAAAGAAATTCTAAAAAATGAAGTAAACTACTACACAGTCACCCTCATTTAATCAAACTGAAACTTCCAATGAGCTACTGAAGGAAAATCATTTGGCTCCACATCTAGTTTAGTGCTTTATTGTGTATATAGTCATAGCAGTTTTACCACCAGTTCTCAATGAGGAATTGCAGTCCTTATGCAACTACAGGGTAATTATGCAGTAACAGTATGATAAGCTGTGGCTCAGCCTAAGATTAACTGGTCGTCCTGACTTTTTCTCTGTTTATTTAAAAAAAAAAAAAAAAAAAAAAAAAATTTTTCCCAAAAAAAAAAAAAAAAAAAAAAAAAAAAAAAATTTTAAATTAAAAAAAAAAAAAAACCCGAAACAACCTCAAAACTGTTATTTATGAGGTAAAAAACAAACTGAATTCAGGATTTTAAATTCAAATTAAAGCCAGAAAATTATTCAAGCATAACATTCAACAACTAAAACATTTTTTTTCTGTTCAGGAATGCAAGTAGATAATTGTAATTTACATCTTGACCACAAAATAATAATGTCCTTTTTTTCTGCTGTTTTGTAAAACAGTAAATTTGAAAATTCAATAATTATATTGTGGCGTATTGGGAGTGGCTAGTTGTCTCCCATCATGTCTCGGGAGCATGTGTTGCCAGTTAAGATGTAAAACTGTGTATTCGGATTTGTTTTTGGTACGTAACTCTTACGGCCGTTTCTGTTGATATTCCGGTGTAAATTCACTAAAAGTTGCTGTTTTGATGGGGGAAGATTTTGCACCATGAGTGAGTTCATGTGTGGGGTTGTTGACCCTCTGTGCACAGTGTAGAGCGTGTGAACTGTTCAATAAAGAGCTCCCCTTTCCTGCTTGGGGTGGAATAACAGGCTCAACCTCTGGGTGGGTTTTCTGTTGTTAAGATTCCTCAGCTCGCCACAATATTTTAGGATAATAAATATTCAAATTACAGAGCTTTCACACACTGGTGGATTAACCGTTACTGTACTTTAAAATGATCTTGGTAATAGACTATGTGCACCTTAGCATATGCTACTTCTGGTGGGGAAACTCCTGTAGGGCGCTTCGTTTCCAATGTGATATTCGCGTCTTGTTTACGGTCGGGCTTTCAAAAACAAGTCAACCAAATGGATGAATCAAGCGGCGATTTACATTTCTCAAGATGTCTTGGGCATTTACCAAATATATCTGTAGATGATGTTCATCGACTTGTCGATATTTTCCCCCCGCGCCTCAGAGCAAAAGAGAGAAAGGATTCACATTTTATTTTGTATTTCTTTTGTAATGCAGTTCTGCTTGTGTTGAGTGATGTAAACAACCAATCGATCTACACTCTTCAAACATCAAAACTGATCATTTGATTTTTTTATGAAAACGTCTGCTTGAAGGTTCTATATATGTTCCCACTTTCAGCTCTTTGTAACTTAACACAATCTTTCCGTTTTCGTATTTTGGACATGATTTTAGAGTCCATCTTCGCTGTAGCGATTGACCGCAAAATAAAGCTACCGGAAATGTACAACTCTACATCCGGTCTTAAAACAGGAAGTTAGCATTTTCTCGTGCACAGGGTCTATTACCAACATTGTTGATGTAGGACAGCTGTGGCATGAAAATTACATTGGATGGAGTCCAATGAGGTCTAAAACTTTTAGAGCACAGTTAAATGTTTTCCAAAGCGCTGGACATTTGGAGCTACATTTCTAGGCAACCTTTGATTTCTGTTCATTTCTATAGTGCATTATCAATTTATGTTTATTGATTACGCAACTTAAGTTAGCTTTCGTTTATTGATTTAAAGATCATATAGAAGTTAATGGAAATCAGCGGCAGCGTAGTAAGAGTATTTTCACACCTGCACTCTTTAGGCTGTTCAAGTCAAACTCTGGTTCAGTTTAGCCCAGTTTTGAGGACTTGATCTGGTTTGTTTATGGCGAGAATGTGATCTGACCTCAAACCGACCAAACTACCAGTTGTAAGATAGAAGTTAGAGCTGAAAGCCTTTGTGGTTGACTTGCAATTCACTCTGTGTGGATGGAAATCAAAGTGTGAGGAAAAGCTAAAGTTTATAGACTCATCAACTGATTCTGGTCAACGTAACTGAACTACAGGTGTGAAAATGGCCCAAAACTCCAAGTGACACCATTAAAAATGTTACACTTTGATGTTGTTCTATCATTCTAACCAACCGCTGACGTCCATTAATCTGGACTGTGTAAAAATGTAGATGGATTAAACAGCCTAATTAAAATGAATCCTCACATTCCTTAATGTTTAAATCATGATGACTGAGCTGCTGCCGTTTCATGTAGCCAAACTAATCTAAGAATCCTGCACACAGTTATAAATGAGATGTGTCCTCAATTATTCATAGTGTCTCTGGAAAAGAACACAAGGGAAGGAAAACAAATAAGGAAAAGTTTTAAGAAGGGAACAAAAAATAAAGTAAAACCAAAACCACATCAATACTAATGTATTTCCCCCCCCAAAACTACGAATAATCTGAGCCTCTGAGCTCCAGGAAAACAAGAAAAACTAAATAAATTCCATGAAAAAACCTAATTCAGACCCATTAAATGAAGAGAAATCGCAGCTGCACTGTCATATTTTACTCTGAGCCTCTTTAACATATCATGTCTGGAGGCAACAAGATGGAAAAAAAATGAATCAGACCAATTTGCCCAGGAGGGAACTGTGGATATAAATAATGCCTGCGTGCCGTCTCAGCCTGTTTCATCCCTCGGTGAAAATCAGTTTACATTCGGTCCGGTGCAGATGTGAAATTAATCTGTGGCCAATTTGTTTAAAGTAGGGATGCCAACAGCTTATCTAATTCTGCGTATCGATCTGTCCTTTTATTTAACCGAAAGCCTTCCTCCAGTGAAATGGCCTTGAGCATGGCGGGCAGTCGGGGATGTGTGGGTACACTATGTTTCTTTGGCTGACAAATTTTTTGTCGTTGTTGTTGTTGTTCAGGGGTTTTTATTGTATGAATCAATAGACAAACGACCTCCTTTTCTCTGAATGCAGTGTTATGTGTACTGGTACACAATTAAAAATAAAACTGGTTATTTTGGGCAAACAGATCCCCCTTAGGGAGCGACAGTAAAACAATGTCTCGTCCTTGTTTTTTAATTATGAGAACTCCTGCTGAGGAGAATTGTGTATCGCTTCAGGAGCTGAATCCTCCAAAGAGACTGAAGCCTGCAGACCGGGTGTTGCTCAACAAGAACCAGTTTTTATTATGTGTTGTCCAGTAATGTCTAAAGACTAGCCATGCTTGAAGAACACATAGAGAAGTCTAAGTCCTGCCAACCGTCTGGTAGACGACTCGAGCACCTCAGGTGGAAAATGACATCGCCGACGCAGTCAAAAATGTCTGCGGTGTGTTTTCTGTGCTGCAGTTGGTGGTGGCGAGGATCTGCGGCGCTACTGGTCAGATTACCTGAGACGGACTCACGTTCTGGTGTACGTGGTGGACTCGTCTGACAGAAGCCGCTTCCCTTTGGCTAAAGCTGAATTGCACCGCCTCCTGAGGGTGGAGCCCCAGCTGCCTGTGGTCGTCCTGGGAAACAAGCAGGTAAACCATAAAACAGGTGTCTTTTTATGTTTTTGCATTTTTGAATCCAGTTTACACACACAGAAAATCGGAAATTATGAAGTCACAGCTCAACCTTGTGGGTGTTTCAGATCTTTGGAGAAACTTTTCTTAACTCTTCTTTTAAGCAACCATTGATTTCCATTAATGTCTGTGTTGAGTAAAAGATAATAACTTATAAAGTTTTAGGGGACATGAAAATTATGGAAACTAATTTTCTGCTGTTTCAGACATTAAACCTCCAGTTTCAAACTATATTATGTCCTTACAAAAGTACAGCGAAGACCAGTATTTAATTCAGTTTTAATTATACAGCGACAAATCACAACAACATTCACCTCAAAGCGCTTTATATTGTAAGGTAGACCCTACAATAATGCATACAGAGAAAAATCTAACAATTCCATGACCCCCCTATGAGCAAGCACTTTGGCGACAGTGGGAAGGAAAAACTCCCTTTTTAACAGGAAGAAACCTCCAGCTGAACCAGGCCCAGGGAGTGGCGGCCATCTGCTGCGACCGGTTGGGGTGAGAGAAGGAAGACAGGATAAAGACATGCTGTGGAAGAGAGACAGAGATTATCTAAATTATTTATGGATTATATGGAAATTAATGGAAATCAATAGAAGAAGAACAAAAAAATATACATTGAAAGTCTGCAGTTCTATAGCAGACATTTATAACCAGGATGGTGTTCTAGTTATTTGACAAACTTTTTATATACACAATATGATGTCTTTTATTTATTTTTCTTTTTTATATGTAGACACATTGTTCACATAGAAAACTGAATTACATTTTGTAGTCTTAAGTGATTTATAGATTAAATATATGTAGAGATCAATGTAAAAATACACCAGAAGGCTAAGTCTACGTGCACACCTACATGGGTATTTTTGAAAACGCAGCTTTTGGCCCTTTCGTCCACTCGTAAACGGCGTTTTGGATAATTGAAAACAGAGATTTTTAAAAACTCCTGCCAGGGTGGAGATTTCCAAAAAGTCAGTTTTTGCATTTACGTGTGGACGAGGAAAACAGAGATTTATGTCAAAGATGTGCGCCTTTTTTGATGTCACGCTGTGCACCATGTTGTTGTTTACGTGAGATGAATTTCTATAATGGCGGATAGAGACAAAATACTGTTGATGTTAATCTTATCTACAGTTTTTACACACGCAGGCACAACCAAATCCCGATGCCAAAGTTGTCATCGGTTTTGAATTAATTTAATCTTTTTAAAATTAATTTTATGTATGCTGTATGCATTTTGTCCATTCCTAAGTTGTGAGTCTACACCAGTCACATTTCAGAGCGCTGTGACTTATGATTATGAATCACTCACACTAATGTAAAATTTTCAATTTCTTTTTTTTATTGAATAGACTCTGGCCAAGCGAGCCAGTGAGACAAAATCCAAAATACTGTCTTTAGTAATTAACGTTTGAAATGATGAAGGCGATCTAAAAGTAACACAAAATTATCTGCCTTTCCAGAAAAACACAAAAACTTTCAGGTTTGGTGAGGGCACAAAACCCTGTTTACGCTTTCCCTCCCAGGCTTCTAGACTTCTGATTGGCCAACATTTCAATACGGATAGGATTTGGCACGTTCTCGACAGCGTTTGATTTCGATTTTTGTGTTTACATCTGGACGGAGATTTTTTTTTTTCAAAACTGCACGTGTGGAAGGGATTTTTTTTTTTTTTAAATGAAAACGGAAAATCTCAGTTTTCAAAAATACCCGTGTACGTGTGAACGAAGCCTAAAAACTTCTGTGATGTTTACATTCTTTTAAATGATTTATCAGTGGCTGCCTGTCAAAGCCGGCAGTTTAAAATTTACCCAAAAAATTTAGTTTTACATCGTTTTTAAAATATTTCTTATGGGATTTGATAGAAAGCAATGAGTGCCTAAAACAGTAGAAAAAGTCAAAAACTAGTTGTAATTTTTGGGATGAACCTTTCACACTACTCACAATTTAATTTTCTTCTGTATAAAACACAATTACTTGCCCTATTAAAAATGTATAAACTTTATAATTTTATATCTGTTTTCTAAATAATTTCATACTTAATTTAAACAGGATAACTTTAAAATTAAGCATGAATTATTTTTTTTCCTTTAAAATAAATAGTTAGCTGAAAGCAGCCACAAAGAGGTTGAAATTTGCATGCAATTAGGTTCATAACCAGAAGAGGAAGATCCATCAGAGTCCTGAAATACATTTCCTCCTCAGTTCATATTTCCTCTCAGTGTGTGGAATTATGCATGACCCCACAGGGAAAAAAGGAATATTAGTCACATTTAATGTTGGATCACTGTGGCTCGATCCTCGCAGCGCTGTCAGTTTTTTGGAGTATTAAGAAGAAAAACTTACCTGAAACCTTGCAGAGCAGCTGCAGTCCGGTTAGATCCGGTCACGTCATGTTTAAAAGATCAAGAGGCTCTACAGGTGTGAAATGCGCAGACTTTTACTGACTCTGCTTTCATCTGTGAAATTAATAAGAAAATTTGGATCATCAAACAGAATGGAGAATAGACCTAATAATTAACCTGTTGATACGAACGTACAGGTATTCAGATTTTCCGTCAGGTTGTACTGCTAAGCTTTGAAGTTTTACATCAAAAAGTACAACAAATTCAACAATTCCCAGCGGTTTGGGTGATTTGCAGATCAAACGATATGTAAGTTCCAGTTAAAAAGTTTAGTTGAAAGATAAAAGGCAGTTAGATGTTTGGATGACACATAAACATGTCATTTTCGGGAGGAACGTGTTTCACGTGAGAATATAGCAAAGTATATTTAAAAGTCTGTACTGTTCAAAGAAATGTCAGAATCATTCCCAATTTTTACAGTTAAACCACTTATGCATGGATGATTACCCGTGTTTGATGTTATGGCTTCATTAGTTTTCATATTCACAAATAAGGTAACATCTTATGTTACTTATCAGACACTTGGAGTGTCCATATTTATAATCTCAAGATAGAGTCCTAAAAATAATAACCAAATCTGTTGTTAAAGCTAAAAATGATATTGTTATTTATCATGCAGACTAGTCTGAGAAGTCAAAAATTATTCAATCAATAATTTTTCTGTTCAGGAATGCAAGTTAATAAATGTAATTTATGGTCTTAATCGAAAAATAACAGTTTTTTCAGGTTTTTGGTAAATTCTTACTTTTAGCATTAAAAATATTTTGATTAAAGAGCTTGTTCATACTGGAGGATTTACCATTACAGAAACATAAAAAGTTATCTTGGTAATTACCAATATTGTTAATTAAGGGCAACTTGGCTAATACATCTGTTGAGGCGTTCGCTAACTTGCCTAAACCTTTCGCTGTACCATGACACGGCTACATAAAGAAGGAGCTCTTTCTGACAGTGATACTGGCGTTCGCCCACCAACCCTTTGTTCTCTGCCTCGGCTCTTGCTTAGTTTAAACAGCACAGAGATCGTTTCCCACAGAACTCGTGTGCTGGGAAAGACGTGGTGCCAAGAAACGAGGCGGACATCTATAGACTCGCGCCGGGGTTGAATGGTTTGTGTAGGAAGGTGGTTTTAAATTCACTCGCTGCATGCGTGAGTTTTGATCATAGCAGAGACAACCAGCATTTGAACAGTCTCACATGTAGTAATTTGTAATGACACACTGTGAAGATTTCTGGAAGTTAATGGAAAGGTGTTTTATTCAAATCAGCAAATTTTTTTGTGGAGGCGAACTCGACAGTATTTGTTGATTACGAATCTGTCTTCGATTGAAACCTGGGTTCTAATGTAACTGCACAGACTTTTGGGTTAATCGGCTATAATTTAAGCTGCGTGCTTAACCGTATTTTGCTGGAGTGCTCCCTTAACAAACTTATCCTTCATACCAGAGATAATGCTTCTTAATTAAAGGTGAGAAACTGGGTTCATTTGCCACAGTTAGAAGGAATAAAGCAATAGTGAGATTGTAATAAATAATGCAATAAAACCTCAACCTTTTTTCCCTCCTCTTCACAGGATAAGCCGAGTGCTGTGAGTGTGTCGGAGCTCCATGAAGCCTTGTCTCTGGGCTCCATGACCAAGGACAGAAAGCTGTTTCTCTTGGCTGCCCAGCTGGACTCTGATGGAGCCCTAAGGAAGTCCTGCAAGTGCCTGGATGCAGTCCAGGACCTGCTGCTCCAGCTAGTCTGATCAAGTATCCCTCCCACGGAGCAGAAGAGGAGGCATGGAAGCAAAGGGGTGGCTTGAGGACACCCTCCTCCTCCTCCTCTCTCGTTTTCTTGTTTAAGCTCAGAGGCAGAGGAGGATGACGGTGGGAGAGTGAAAAGATGCCAAAATGGAGTGCTGTTTTTTTTTTTTTTTTTTTTTTTTAATACCTTTTTTTTTTTTTTTTTTTTTTTTTTTTTTTTTTTTTGT
>VUQG01025299.1:42519-56672 GCA_015106755.1 Etia nguti | reverse complement strand
CATTATTCCAGTTGTCAACCCTCTTCTTTAACCACCCACTCCCTTCTTGATCCCCCATCTTTTTTTCCCTTTGTGTGCTTTTTTACCTCCTGCCGCTGCATTTGTCACACGCCCTTTTTTCCACTTAGCTCCCCTTTTCTGTCCTCGCTCTCTGCCTGAAGCCAACACACCTCTCTCTGCGTCTACATCCCCCCAACACAGCTCCGCACCCTCTTTTTTTCTCATCTCCTTTGATGTTTTCTCCATCCATCCATCCATCCATCCATCTATCCATCACCCCCCGCCCAAACACATGCTCTCTCTCTCTCTCACTCTCATTAGTCTCCTCGTGCTGTGGTTTGTCTCTCTCGTCTCTGTCAGAACTGTTATCACTGCTGTCAGCTCCCTTGGCGAGAACAAAGTCGTCCTCTGCTCACAGCACCACAAAAGACACAAGAGAAATAAAAGGAAAGAGCCTCAGCTGAAGAAAAAAAAAAAAGAGGCGGAAAGGAGGAAAAAATTAAAAAGGAGGGGAGTAAACCAGAGGAAAGGAAGGGGCTTGGAACACATCTTTTCATGTCAACCATGATGCATTGTCATCTGTGGGTTATAACAACCATTGATTTCTTCCTCTGTCATCCCTTTTATCTATACAGCACAGAGCTTACAGTTGGTTGGAAGATTTGAGACCTATCTCTATACACATCAAGTGCCTTTTCCCCATATTATAAATATATCTCCTTCTAAATCAGCTAAGCCTAGTATATCAACCTCAAATAATTTACTGTGTATTATTATTAGCTGAGAAGAACAGTAGGTTTGAAAGACACTGAGATATCCAAAAGAGAAACTGTAACCATTTATAAGAAGCGCTGAAAGAAGGGCCTACTGTAAATTGTATTTATACAGTAGAAGAGTATAGTAGGACTTACACTTCTGTCACTCTAGCAAATGTCCAATTAACATAGCAGAAATTCTCTACTTAACAAACCAATCAGAATTGAACCAGCAGAGGCACAGAAGGTACTTTGGAAACCAAGGACAAAATAACCACTAGCCAACAGGGCTTTCGTGGCTCAGGGAGTGCGTCCCTGTATCATCACGTGTAGGCATAATCTATGTCAGGGATGCCACCCTCTCTGTAGCCACGGTTGGTGCCATATGTAACACGATGGTGGCTGGTTTGGCTGAGGATGGTGCCATTTAGGCTGCCAGCTCCGTGACTGCTCCGGTAGGTCCCGTTAGCTTGGGAGGAAGAGGAGGAGGAGGAGGGGAAAATAGTGTGGATGTAGGTGACATCCTCCAGCTTAGGCTGAACAGGCTGATGGGCCATAGCTGTCATCTGAAACCCTGCAGGAGGGGCCCTGATCTCTAAGATGGAAGTGTCTTTCTTGGTGCCTGACTCTACATAGTCATCATAATGTTTTCCTCCCCGGCCCCTGCTGTATGAGCCCGAGTCCCCGGATATGTAACCTGATCTCTGTCCATACCAGCAGAAGATGCCAAAGATTAACAGAAGGCTCACTAATGCTGTGGCACCCCCAATAATCCCAGCCAGTGGCAGGGCTGTTAACTCTGAGTCTCGTCCCTCTTTATCTGAGCCCTCTCCTCCTGAGTTTGCCAGAGCATCTCCAGTCTCTATCTGTGCACAGGCCGGGGCTGAGTCTTTACTGTCCGTGTCCATGCTGACAGCTCGAGACGAACCCATGCTGGAGCTCCCAAAGGAAGTTTCCTGTCGTAATGGCAGCAGGCAGATGAGGTAATGGGAGCGTGGGGTGAGCTGGGTTAGAAGATACTGCCTCCTTTCTCCAGGAACCAAAGTCTCTGTTATTGAACCGAGAGCTGCACTGCTGCCCAGCCTCAGCCACGACAGGCGGAAGGAGGGTGCTGGCTCTGGACAAAGCCAACTCACTAGCACGCTGTCCGAAGAGAGAGGTTTTACAGTCAGCTCCAGGGCCTCTCCAGATACGTGTCCTCCTTCACCTGGGGGCAGAGGCATTACTAGGCCTGGCCGCTTAGCTCGCAGGGTGAAAAGAGAACCCTGTGTGGGGATGAGCAGAGAGGTAGTGGTGGTGCTGCCATGGGGGACTGAAGCCACTGCTTGACCCCCTCCAACACCATCTTCACCTCCTCCATCTTTATCTGCTGGGTTCATCCCTATTCCAGTATTGGGAACAGCAGGGGGGCCTTCACACTGCTCCATCAGAGAGGCTAGATCTCTAAGGGCCTGACCCCTTACAGGCTCAGGCCCCTGACAGGTTAGACCCCTAACTGTAACCGCCGCCCCCCGGCCGTGCAGCCAGGCATGGAGCCAGCGAAGGTTGCAGCCACAGTACCAGGGGTTTCCTCGCAGCAGTAGCAGCTCCAGGCTTTCTGTGTCCTTAAAAAGTCCCCGGGGCAGAGTGGTCAGATTATTCCCCGACAGGTCCAGCCTCTGCAGCCGCCGCATCCCATCTAGCGCCCCCCTCGAGATGTGGGTCATTCCGTTGTCTTGCAAATGGAGTCGCACAAGGTGAGCTGAAGGCAGGTTGGCAGGTGGAGACTGCAGAGCGTTCCTGACCAGTGAGAGCTCAGTCAGGTTGGAAAGACGGGAAAAGGTGTCATCTGCTATTCGTGTGTTGGCCAGCAGGTTCCCGTCCAGGACCAAGCGTCTCAGGGAGGAGAGCCCACGGAAGGCATGAGTGGGGATGGTACTGATTCTATTGTCATCCAGTCGCAACTCTTCCAAGGATGTTGGCAGGCCTGCGGGGATGCTTGACAGGTGGTTCCGAGACAGAAACAGCAGTCGAAGCCGTGGGGTCCCAGAAAAGGCTCGGTCCTGGATGCTAACTGTGGATATGGAGTTATCATCCAGGTGTAAACGTTCTAGTAACGGTAACTTCGCAAGAGCCGACCGCGGTAAAGTTCGTATATTATTATCCTGCAAATGGAGCTCCCGTAATGAAGGCGGGAGGTGTATAGGAAATTCATCCAACTGGTTGGCATACAGATAAATCACTCGTATGGAAGTGCTGCGTTCCAGCGACGGCGGCAGCCCGGCGTTACTCAGCCTGTTGCTCTGTAAGTACAGGATGGCAGCCGTTAACGGCAGCGGAGGAATAATGCTGAGGCCACGGTCATTGCAGTAGACAAAACCCTCGTCGCAGCGGCACACCGAGGGACAAACGATGCCCTCGTCTCCCTCGCCCGTCTCCATGGCAATTGCAGCTGCCGCCAGTTCCAGCACCTCAGCCAATAAGGTGAGGCACAGGAGGAGCAGGAAGAGCCAATCGCGGAGTTCTGCAACACTCTCAGCTGCCATGGTGGCGCACAGCTCCTGATAGGAGAGAAGATGGGAAACTGAATCAAAACAAAGTACAGACACTGAAACCCAATGATTCTAAAATGAATGGAGAAAAAAATTTCATTATATTCAAATAGGGAAGCAAAAAAGAAGGACGAGACAGAGCGAGATAGAGTTTTGCTGTGGGGTCTATCTCCAAAATTACGCGACCAAAGTGCTGTGTTTTCTACCTGCTGATAAAAGTAAAGTCTCTTTAAATCTCTAAAGTGCAAAAGATTTGGGGATTGAATCATCAGATGCACTTATAAGAAGCTGCCCAGTATTATATGGGTCAGGGTGACCAAGCAGAAGACAAACGCACATTTAGAGACAGAGAGTGTGATGAGGGGTGGATTGACTGGACGAGGAAGATTACGAGAATCGGAGAAAGCAAAGGGACGACAGAAATGGAGAAAATTGGACAGTGACATTTGAAGGAAGGGAAAATAAGTGAAGAGGAGTTTTTTTTCTTCCACAGAGATTAACTGAAATGGAGTGAGTGACATGAAACTAAAATGGAGGCGAGATCGGGGAGGAGGAAATCAGATTAATTGCCCACAGTCCAGTTGACGGCTCAGAGGGTAGCAGAACTACTAAACTTGTTGTTATTGCCCTATATCTACCCCTAAGATATATAAAAAAAGAAAAAACTGAAGAGAATATAGAAGAAAATCAGAGAAACGTAGGTTCCTTATCGTATACTCAGAAACACAATTTATCTATCCGAGGTCATGACCAAAACACACACTGAGAAATTTGCTCACACAAATAAACAAACATACTGAGCACAAAGCATTCACGTACAGAAGTCTCAGTACAAGCTGACATGTATAATGCATGGTTTCACTCAGTTGTTATTGTTCGTGAAATTTCTATAAATTATTCAGGAAAGTGGTCCTGAAATCCCCAGAAATGTTTTAGTGAGATGTTTTACAGAGAAGCATTTTTCTGCAACATTAATAGGTTCCTTGGTCGATGTTTTATGACTTGTCTCCTTGCAAATCCTTGACACCAACATCAATAACATGAATTTACAATTCAGATAAAATGATCTCCGTATGCGCACATTCACGGCACACTATATTTAGAATATGAAAAATATACAGTGGTGAAAGTTGTGGAAATTACATTGTGGCGTCCTCGTGTTTGAATCCTTTCTTTTGGGTAGCCTGAGGCTGGAAAATGTGCCCTGACGTGAAATGCCTGACATGATTTGACAGCACATTTGATAAACAAATCCTCTAAAGGCAAGTTTTTTTTTCTTTCTCTGCCCCTTCTGTGCATGCATGTTTGTGTGTGTGTGTTTGTATGTGAACTCTGTGCTACATGCAAAATTGCCCCTTGGCTGCAGTCAAAATCCATGCAAAGCAAATGAGAGATGGCAACAATAGTTGAGAGGCAAGGAGGGAGGGATGGAGGCGAGGAGACAGATGGACAGTAGGACAGTGAGGAGGAGAGGGGGGGAAATGAGTTCCTGGCAGTGAAGACTGAAGTCACTATCAGCTGGAAAAAGAATAATGGCTCCAAATATTGGTTTGATGTCATTTTTTCTATTCTGTGAGATAGATGTAAAAATAGCAGCATTTGTGTACCTGTACATGCTTGTGTGTGTGCCTCTGATGTGCGTGTGTGTTTGTGTATGAGAGAAAGATCTGTATCAACAACAACTAGCTCCTGTCTCAGCTCGAAACCGGCAGCATTTGATATGTCAGGGTGAAAAAGAGTGTGTGCCACGTAATTCGACGTGGACCCAGACTTGATTTTTCTCTTTTCTTAATGGTATTTTTAGCTTGAATTTGACTATTTCTTTGCGTTCCCCGGCATGTGAGAGACAGAAAAAGTAAGAAAGAGGTACACATACACACAAGAGGGACTGTCAAGGTAGGAGCTGAGACCATATTGGGATGCTCTATGAATATCAACTAGCATATGTTTCGCTGCCACACTATCCCTGCTTCCCTTTCATAAACATCCTCTTGGCACAAGCCTGCATGTGTGTTTCTTGCCCACATGCCAAGGTTTCCCATCGACACGTTCTTTTAATGATCCTGATTTTTCTCTCGTCTCTCTCCCCTCCCTCGTCCATCCTCTCGCTCTCTCTCTCTCGCTGCATCTTTATCACGCCGTGTACCTCTCCAATCCGCCCACCTCCCCTTGATAATCTTTCATTATATCTACTTTCAGGTTTGTTTACAGAAGTGTCCGTGCAGTCATCCTCCTCCTCTCCTCCCCTGTTTCTATCTCTCTCTAATCCTCTTTTATCGTTTCCTCTTCAGCCGTCCGTTGATTCCTGCACACTGAGATTGGATCAATCGGCTCTCCTCTTCCTCTCCTCCACAGCAACTTAGTTTCTGTTTTTCATTTAGATGCAACCCCTCCCAATCTCTTCCCCCTCCACCGCTCCTATCTCTTTCTTACTCCCTCTCTGCCTCTGCATTCTTGCCTCCACATTCCCTTTGCGCTTCCTTTGTGTTTTTTTTTGTTTTTGCCGTCCCCCCAACATTTTAATCATGTTCTGAAGTAAAGGAGCACAGAGCTGGTGTGTGTTTTCTAGTGTCTTCTTTCCTATCCTGTAGCTCAAAGCAAGATGTAAGTGTAGTGTTCCTCACTGTGATGAATGAAGGGAGAGTGTGTGTGTGTGTGTGAGAAAGGTGTGATCGACCCAGGATGTGATTGCCAAGGGCTTGCTCACCTGTTCAGTGTCTGTGCCTTTCAGGCCCGCCGCAGCCTTGTTTTTCCTCTATCAAGGATTTGTGGAAGGGATTATTAGTGTTTATATGGGTTATTGAGGATGTTGCTGTGGATCTCTGCGTGTTAGCACAATTTCACAGTCTCCTTTGAATCGTTCAGAAGTGTAGCCTCTTTCCTTCGGGCCGTTGAATCTTCCTCAGCTTGGGTGAATGATGATAGGGATGATGATAGCCTGTACTCCAGGGCTCCACAAGTAGCAACACCAGCATGGCTCAAAGCCGCCTCGGCATCCACATTTGTGTCTTCTTTGTGTGTGTGTGTGTGTGTCCTGCTGTCAAATTCTCTCTCTCTTGGTAAGGGGCTTTTAGGCCTGCCAACTCAAGTCATCTTCAGCAAGTGTCCAGAGGCCTAATTCTGAAACAGCCCCCACACACCCAAATGCTACAGTTGGGCAGACAGTCAGAAGATGGTTGCGGGCTCAAGGGTCCTTCTTCGAAGTCAAAAGCGACCCTGGTTACTCATGCAGGCAGTGGGTCATGCAAAAATAGTACTGTACCGTGCGGCACTTGCTTCAAATAGACAGGTAGTGATTTTAATAGATGATCAGCACGTACAAAATGAAAATAAGTACGCTTTCCACAGCTCAGAAAAATCCAACAAAGTGTCCTTGATCTGTTATTAGAGCTGTAGTATAACAATTATTACAACATGCACTTCACGGTTCAGTGATAGTAATGAGCACTTTTTAAGGCTGTGATGGACAGGCTGGCCTCAGTAAGAGTACCGACTGTATGAGCAGGATTCAAGGGAAAAGCTCCTTTCTCCTTCTCCCTCAGTTTCAAGCACTCTCTCCTTCTCCCTCAGTTTCAAGCACTCTCTCCTCTGCTAAATGTTTGATCACTTCCTTCTCAGTTCACACAGATCATCTTCAGCAAAGCCAGATGAAAGCGTGTATTGTATACCGTCCGCTTTAAGGAGTGCTGTGATGGGCTGGCTCAGTGTGAAGAGTTGGTGGAAATGGACAGCCTTTGTATCCTGAAGGTAGACTTTACTGGTGTCGACTTCAGCAGGACAGCTGGCTGAGTGTTAGTGAGCGCCGACCTGAAAAGAGACAGCAGGCAAGAGTAGTATTAGAGGGTTCATTTGGAGATGCATTTGGGCAACGAGGTAAAATCTGTCTGATACAATGGGCCATTTGTAACACATCAGACACGAAAAGAAAGTGCACAACAAGGAGGATTAAAGGTCACTGATTTAATTCACGACACTCTTTACAAATTTTGGATTACTGTATGCTGCTAATGGAACCAGAGACATTATAAGAGAGAGCCAGAGAGACGTGGCACAGATTTTGATGGAAGATTGCTCCAAAAGATGGATGGATGGATGGACAGTGCTGTCTACAAGCCTTTGTTTCAAAATCTAACATGCAAATGCATGCACAGCAAATGTAGCTGCATAAATACAGCTTAATCAAAATAAGTGAGCCGCGTGATAATGATGATGATGACACTTGCAGAAGTTATGCTAAAATATTTCAACATGTGCCAAGACTTAAGACTAAGTCTTCTGAAGTAATGTGTCTTAGAAGCTGCATAAAATACATTGTGTCATTGGCTTTGGGGCCAGGAGAGTCACTTTAAGTCATTCATGTATCTACATTTTAACGAAAGCCTCTTAGGTTTGAGTTGGCTTGTAGTTTTTACTCTTATTTCAAGCTATGTTAAAAGGTTCATTTTCTTAACCGCTGGAGCTTGTCACAGCTGTTTTTGGGTGAGAGGTGGGGTAAAAACCACTCTATCACAGGACACAGAGAGACAGAAAACCATTCACACTTAGACATATGGCCAGTTTAAAACCACCAACCTTAAACTAATTTAAAGAAATGGATTCTATTTAATAAAGGGAAATTGTTCTCATAAATCTGTTGTGGTAATGATCATAGAGTTTATTATATTACCACAAAAAGAATATTTTAAATATTGGCTTAATGCTTAATGTGCCGTAAATGAAGCATCTTCTAATATATCTTTATTTGTTAAACCTGTTTTGTGTAAATGATGCCAGCATGTGCTGTTGAGTCTTAATGTTGGCACAATACAGAATCCTAAAAGGTACAGGCTAAATAATTATCCCCATCTGAATGGTTATACCTCTTAAAATTAAGTACCTCGTGAAAATACTTCCTGAAGGTCACCACTGCATATGCACAACACTGTGCTCCCAGTGGACACAAACCTCCCATTAAGGTAACTCCATATTTTATATCTGTGTTTTTTTGTGTGCGTTTTTTTTCTCTTCAGACAAAGCTTTGGAGCTTTCATTAACCATCACGCACTAAGTGCCTATATCTTATGTGCAGAATCAAACCCCCCAGTGAACACTGGTTTTAGAGATATAAGGTTTTCATCAGGCATACTGAGTGTACAGAGACGAATTCATCAAGGCCATTAACTGCTCTGCTGCTCACATTCGCCTCTTCACTTCATCCCAAAGTAAGTAGACTACATAGCCAACTGGGAAATTATCATCCAGTTTGCTTAAACACAAATAGAGACAAATAAAGGCGTCCTCATTTTCATTTTCAAAGGACACGCGCTGCAGCTGAGAAGAACTTGGTCAACAGGCTTATGTATGTACTCGTGTACATGCTCGAAGGGTGTTAAAAGCTGTGCACTCAGGGCTATGGTGTACAAGTTTTTGTTTCCCATGTGGTGTAACTGGTTCCACAGATGGAAACTGGATGTTCAGTTCAGTGAGGTGTTTGGTGAGATAAATGATCCTTTTTATAGGACGTCTTCAGATTGATATCCAGTTGATGCCTAGTAAACTTATTCATATGTGCAGACTGTGGCTAACTCGCATAATGAAAATCAAGCGACGTGGGGCAGAATGTTAAAGAGGCAGTGTTTGCCAAATGTGTCGACTTTGTTATTGGCATTAAGGAGAAATGAGATAATGGTCTAAGCAAGGACTTGGTGCTGTACTCATTGTTATTCAGTTCATTTGTAATTTGTTAAGGTCTAATAGTTTGCATTTTTGGACTTTAAAGTAGCTACAAAAATAAAGACTAATTGGATGTCATCAGTCACGTATTAACAGCAGATGTCACCTTTAATAACGTGAACTGTCATTTTAAAGCTAGTCCCTTTAATTAGTTGCAATGTCTGACCCAACTACTCTTAGACTCTGCACTAATCTTTGCATACTGCAGGCAAAACGTCTGCCTGCACTGGACAAGAAGTGACCATTGAGGATCAGCAGCATCTCCACAGCTTGCTGCCATTGGCCATTAGACATCAATATGTGAAGCTCTATCTGTGTGATGTCAAGGCTGTCCTTAAAACTTTTTTTGATGGAAGCAAGCCTAGCTAGTGGGAGTGTGATTGGAGGACGGCAGACATAAGGAGCATCTATCAGAGCAAGGAGCTTGGAGGCAAAGTACATGCTAGTCATTTGGCAGAGTATGAAAACGGCTGTTTGTCAGAGTTTTGAGGAAGGTTAGAGAAAGTTGCACTAAGGTAATGACTTTTGCTAGTCATAACTGCTTGAGAACATTAGGGAAATTGTAGCACTTTTCAGAGGAAATATTCATATTACATTTTTATCCATCTAAATATAACCTTGTAGAAAGATGTTACACAAAACATGAATGGACACACTTTGACATGGAGTCACGATGATAAAAACAGTTCAAGTGTTTTAGTTTATATCCTCTTTCATGTAATTTCATTCATCTGATGTTAACATTTTCTAGAAATGCATTAATTAGTAATTTAAAAAAATGATAGAATAGAAAATTATGATAGAAAAGAGAGGTCAGCTGTTTCACTGTTAAGTTATTGAATGACATAGGTGGGATCAGACCTTTAATATCAGGCAATAAAAATGGAAAAATGAAAATTACTCTCCGAGTGGTAGTGAAGGTTGAAAAGGTCTGACGAAAACAAGTCACCAAACTTCAAAGAAAAGTCTGCCCTACTGAAATAACCATCATGTTTCAAAAGGTACAGCTTTTTCCTTGAAGGCGAACGTCTCTAGTTTCAGGTTTGCATACCGCTTTTCTTCTTGGTCTGCAACCACTCCCCAATCAGTTGAACAATGCACATTTTTCTGTTGTTGATGGTGGTTACCATGGGGTCACTGACTGGTGACCATGGGGACTAGGATTTGGCAATAGATTTTACAATAACTGTCAGCAACCACTTGCAACTATTCTGGGAGCATTTGTTTTTCCCTAGCAACCGGTGGTTGCCAGGTGGTCTACAACTAGTCTCTGGTGTATAACACATCTTAGCTGATTAGTCAACAAGTAAATTGAAAACAAAGTGGTGGTTATAGCTTGCAAAAGGGGAATGATTGTTATCTTTTCTTAGTCTTATCTGATAGTAGATTTTGAGTTTAGGACCATTTGTTGGATAAAACACTTCAAACCATATCTGATATGCTCATTTCCAGTTCCATATTTTCATTCTCGGACTCTACTGAGAGGTCAAGTAATCCCAAATTATCTTGTACTAGGCTGTGGTGCAGCTTACGTTCTTTCCCTTTCAGTCATTTTTCTTCTTGCCCCTTGTAAACCGGAAGTTTGTAGGTTAAGTGGGTGGGCCTTGTTAATATAGGTTTTATGTTGTGGTTTACTAAATTTTACAATTAGGCTTTATTTCATCAGCGTTTAAGTGTAAAATTCACCTGTAGACAGGTTATATATAAAAAGTAAACGCATGTCTGCTATCATGATATTATTTCTGCTAATATTATATCCTCCTCTTTGCTAAACATGTCACACTATCACTGAAGCAAAGAAGCAGTAACAAAGAAAGCGGTAATCCATATCGTGTGCTGAGGTCAAAAACATTTCTGACTGACCCTTCACTGCATGTCTTTTCTGTTGTACTCGATTTTTTTTTTTTTTTTTTCTTTTTGCATAACAGAGACCGGAGAGAATGGAGAGAACATCTCGTTCCTCAGGGGGACAGAAGTCACTCAGCTCTTGTGAGCCAGTCTATAACAACTGTGTAGCCTACAGGCAGGCAACAGTATGTGACTTTCACTGTGGCATCTGTGCTGTTCAGACACTCTCACTCCTCTTTCCTTTGTGTAGTAATAACCAGATATTAGTGTTTTATTTTTCTTTGTTTGGTGCAGAGGCTTATAAAGGAGGCTAGAGATAATAAAACTGCATAAACCAATAAGTATGATTCTGTACAGATACTGCATCCACATCTGAGCTCAGGGCGACTGAAGACTACAACAAAACACATCTCTTTGTGTTATGGATAGTTTTATGTGAAAGAAAAGTGTGCAGATGAACAGTAAAGTGATTCGTGTGACTACAGATGTACAGATGGTGGTAACATATGTGCATAAATACAGCCAGAGCATTCATATGTGCATTGTTAGTGGTCACCTTGTACGATTTGCGGTTGGAAGCTATAACGAGTGGTACTACAGCTGTTTTTGCTGGCATATTCATTTGTACTGACATGAGGTTCGGAAAGAGGAAATGGTGAGATTGAGGCTAAGTAACGTGAGTGTTTTTGCCATTTTCACCCCCCCCCCCCCCAAAAAAAGAAAAAAACCTTTTCCAAATCCTCCTCCAGATGACCTTCTAGCTACACTATCACAAATCTGACACACTGTAGTGGGGGTGGCAGGAAATTGACGATATCAAATCTCCATTTCCATCCACCCTCCATCAGGCTGATCAGAATAATTGGGAAAATGGAAAGCAAAGAAAAGTGACAGCTGTGATACTTGGCAGTTTGCTCGCTCTGTGCGCTGGAGTGAGCTAGGATAGAGGAAGTGAGGAAGTAGGAGTTAGGGATTAATAGTTGCGGGGCTGGGGACCAAAGTCTGAGTACTTTGTAATCATGTGGCTGTCTAACCCCAGTGTTAGCGAGGTTGATGAGCATGCGTCCCTGCTGACACACACTCTCTCCATATCCACTCTGCTGAATATTAATATGGAGAAGAGAATTCCTCTGAGCCCCATTGTCAGACGGCCTATTGTTCTCTGCTGGCCTCCGCCTGAGCGCGCGTGTATGTGTGTGTTTTAGTATTAATGTGCAACTTGGTGTCTACATTGTGTGCTTATGCATATTAAGGCCATGTATTCATTGCAAGCGTGTGCTGGCTGCAGCAGAGCAGCCGTTAAAGCGGCAGTCGGGGAGATGAGGGGTGTGTTCGCGGCCCGCCATGGCCAATAAAGACAACTGGCCTGAGAACACTTGGACTAGCCATCAGGGCCCAACACTGGCAATTATTTCACCTAGAGGCGGTATCAGTAAAATGAACACTCTCATTAAAACCGTGTGCACATGTGTGTGCATTTAAATGTGTGCGCGCACACCCAAGTCAATTTAGAGACACGGCAAATATATGGCAACACAACTGCTCGTCTTTCAATCAAAGAGTAATGTGCTGTTTATGATGTTTTGACTGCGGTTGTGTGCTTACGCACATGAGTATTTACACACTGAGTTCTCTCAGTGTGCCCGTGTGAGCACATGCGTGAGCGTGTATGTCTGTGTTAGCTGTGTGTATGCATCTGTATGGATTTATGTGTGTGAGTGTGTGACTGTTTAACTACCCCACACACGTAACCTCCCCATCTCTGCCTCCCTGTTTCTCATTTACTGAGCCAGCGCTAGTGAGAAGGAGTGTGGGGAAACGAGAAAACAAGTGATAGGAGGGGGAGGAGAATGAGAGATGGTGAAATAGAGGTGGAGAGGGAGGTGAGGAGGGTATAGGTTTATACAGGGAAAAAAAAAATGAAGTGAGGCTGGAGTAAAAGGGAGAAAGAGAGCAGGGATGGCAGAAAAGAGGGGAAGATAGAGAAGCAGAGGCAAGAAGATGGGGGAAAGAGAAAGAGGCAGAGGAGGAGGCAGCAGATTTATGAAGCCATTGGAATGTAATTTGGAGGCAGAAATTACTGTCAGCCTGTGCAAGGTTTAAAGTCAGTGAAGCCTGAATCCAGGCCCTGCCTCTCTGTGTGTGTTTGTGTGGCAAGTATCAGACAAATGGATAGCAAATGTGATGCAGAGTAATACCACAGAAGCTCTGCAGTTACTTGTCATACACAATGAATGCCGCGTGTAAGTGTTTATGCACACGCACGTTTTTTACAACTACTCCATGCATGAGTGACATGACTGTATGGCATCAGAACACAACCCAGCATTCATATTTAACAGCTCATATTTCATCGATGCTTGAAGACACAGATACACCCCCGCACGCAAACACACACACTTGCACAAACACAGGCGCTGAATTCTTGTCAGGCTCTGAAGGCCATGACTCCGGCAGAATCAGTCGAGGGTGTCGGCGTGGACAGAACGAAGGCTGGAGGGAGCTGAGAGGGAAAGAAAAAGACAGAGAGCGTGTCAAGGATAGACAGAGAGAAAGGTAGAGGTGGGAAATGAAAAAGATAGAGAGGGAGAGAGAGGGAGAGACTCTAAGAGGGGCTAAAAAGAAGAGTGAGAGGGATGTGACTAGCTTTCTAACGCAGCAACACACAGCTTCCATTTAGCATGAGAGGGAGGGGCGGAGAGGGAGAGAGATGAGGGAAGCGACAAAGCAAGAATAATCAGCAAACATCTGAAGGGAGGGAAAGGCTCAATACAGTATATTTTTCTGATCTAGCGTTACTTTGACAGTTGGTTGTAATGCACACACTTGGGGTTGGCTCTATTTTTGCTGCTAATTTCTACATAGACTCCTCATCGATTAGTCACAGTGAGCACAGAGGGCAAGCAGTTGAGGCTGGAGTTATTTTTGAAATATTATCCTTTTGACAACACTTTCCTTATAAAAGAAAAGAAAACCAATAGAGTGTTAGTCTGCCCCTCAATGCTTCCTGACCTCCTTAAACTGTCTGTGGCTCTCAGCCCAAAGCCCATTTGTTTGTACTGAAGAAGAACATCTTTAAAACTCCTTGGCAAATAATTAGTGCATTTGCTGAGGATTACATGGCAATGTATGTGCTTCTATTGAGGGAAAGCACTCTTTATTTTAAAAAGCGCTACCTCCAATATTATTGTAAATATTTGCAAAGATGGGGATCATTTATTGACATTGGAATGATTCCAATCTACCTCCTGCTACTCCCAAATTTATCTTACAAAAAAAAAAAAAAACCCCCCCCGGTAATATTGGA
>VUQG01025299.1:29083-41127 GCA_015106755.1 Etia nguti | reverse complement strand
TCTATCTTTTAATGAATGTACTTTATGTGTGTACCAAGTAAGCCTCATGTATGTAAAAATGTTAGAAAAAAAAAAATTAAATTTTTTTATTTTTGTTTTTTTTTTTTTTTTTTTTTTTTTTTTTTTCTTTTGCCATTTCAAGCTAAGGACTGAATCCCTCACTGTATAACCGCAGGAATGTGAAGCAGCGCTCTGAAAATTACAACACGTTTGTTGTCGCACACATGGAGAGAGGGAAAAAATGTCACACTTCTGATAAATGTCAAGACAAATGTGTTTAACACAGTGACTGGGTAAGATCAGCTTCTTAAGGCAGATCAGTGCTTGGGTGGTTTACGCACCACCCAGCTGCTCCCCTAAAATGGATGCCTCTGAAACACACAGGCACACAAACACACAAAGTTCTCCAGATCTTTTCCACACTTTCTGAAACGAAACCGTCACCCTCTCAGTCTCTCTTCTTGCTCTTTTGGCCTGTGGACTGACTTTCTCACTGACACACAAACGCATCAGCTCTCTATTCTTTTCTCCTCGTTGCCAGTGATAACGAAAGCAGCACCATTATGCACTGTGACAACACTACCTCCCACTTACTCTTCAAGGCAGTTCATACCACAGTACAAACTCTGTTTCTGTCTCCGCCTGCTTCCCTCCATCTCTCTCCTCTCACTCAGAATAGTGTTGAGGTCAATTAGCTCTGAATTTGCTTATACACTTGGCTGACTGCTTCAGGATGCTGGAAGGTGTTAAGGAGCATCTGTAGATTATTTAAAAGGTTTTCAAACAGTTTTTTTTTTTACTCTGACATCCATCCCCTCTTTAACACCTTCTCCTACTGTTTGCTATTTACATGTTTCTACATTTTTTTTGGTCTCTTCAGTTCCCCTTGTTTCTTTGTCTTAGATTTTCTCTCATTGTAAAGTAAAACTAAACTTTTTCCATTATTGTTTTATTACAACAGATGGGTAAAGTTATTGTTATGTAAATGAAGCAGTTTTCTGCTAAAGTTTCAAAACCTCTAGATTAACTTGCAAAAAACAAACAAAAACCCCCAGATTTAAGTTTATCTATCTTTCTTTTTTTATTTACAGACGATAAACTGAGTGTGATCTTTGAATTACTGTGGTTTAGTAGCGATGCAAATGGATAACTTGTCATTTGTAGGAGGTTCATAAATGATAAAAACTCCACCGATCGATCACGATCTTCACAGTGTTATCGCCACAGGCCAAAGATGGAAAAGCCACCAGCATCATTAAGGGGACAAATTATGCTCGCTGTCTGGCCAGGTCCAACCTCAGTCGTGTGTGGCTGTGCCGAGCGGGGGTTATCCCCTCGCGCCCGAGAGGATATGGGGCAACATGGTGCATTATTTCCAGTTTATCATTCAGAAACTGTTCAATAAACATAGTTCGGAGAGAAATTTACAGGCCAAGATAATAAACGTTGGATCTTTGCGTCATTGCTTGACTGTCTTGGTGTATGTAACGTTTTATGTGCTCTGTCACATTTGTTGATACTAATTAAAGTCTAAATTTAGCCATTTTTTTAAAGTAATTAAGTTACCTTAAGAATACCCTATGTAAGGTCCAACATACAGTAACATTTTTTTTTCTCCAGCGTCACTGGAAGATGAGGATCTTACTGGCTCAGAAACAAAAGCCAACTTAATTACTTGACATTTATATAAATATATGCTAGCTGTCCGGCCTTCAGCAAAGGTTAAAAAAAATAGTTTGTGGCCAACTGTTTGAATTATATTTATTTCAGCTTCCTAATTCAGTTGTGCTGTCACTGGGGTTGGGAGCAGGTGAATGGAATGCATTTTCTTCACAATTAAAAAACTCAGCAGGCTTTTTTGTGCACTTTTATTGGCACTTTAATGTGGAAAAAGAAAATACTCGTCGATGAGGCTTCATTTTGCCTCACCAGTGAACTCAGTTAATGGAAACATCATTAACGGCCCTAACAGACGAGCAACTTGTCCAACAGATTTTTCTTTTTTTCCCCTTTTTTTTCCTGATTGATTTAAAATTTCAAAGACCGACAATGATGTTTTTGACAACAAAATTTAAGAGGTTTAAGGTTGTTGTTTTTTTTTATCTTAACAATAGACTGTACACAGTCAACGTATCCCCTGAGTAGCCGAGTATTATTTACTCACAACTTAACTTAATTGCTTTTTTAGTTCATGATTTTACTTCACTTTTGTTTATGAATCAGCTATCAATTATAGCGACATGTCTGTAATTCTTACATAGAGGAAATGTTGTGTCATTTTTTTAAAATAATGCCAGCAGCATCCATCTGCCAAGTGTCGGTGATATTGGCGAGGTCAGTT
This sequence comes from Etia nguti, assembly GCA_015106755.1. NCBI lineage: Eukaryota > Metazoa > Chordata > Actinopteri > Cichliformes > Cichlidae > Etia > Etia nguti. The sequence continues at coordinate 38,786 of VUQG01025299.1, read as the reverse complement.
GTCTGCACTGAGTCCAGGGGGTACTAAAGGGCCACAGCTACTCTGGTGTCTCTAAAGAAGTATCTGCTGTCGTTGCAGTAGTTGTGGGAGCTGTCATACTTATGAAAATAAAGCTAATAATTTTGTTGGGGTGATTTTGTTAGTACAATAAAGGAACTACATCCGAATTTCATTATAGGATCTTTGGTTGCATTATGATTAGTGAAATAAATCTTGACTCTGTCAGCATGGATGTCTTTAATATGGGTCAGCCCTACCTTTCATGTGCAGGTCTATTCATTTCAGGCCAGGTTATTGATGGTTTATTAGGTGGGATGTTAGTAAAGCGTGAAAATCGAAGACAAACTTTCTAAATTCAATCCTTTCCCGTCTGTGTCTGTGTGTGGTTAAAGTGTTTCTTGCTGTGCTTTCTTTCCTTCCCTGTACGACTCCTCCTCTGCTTCTTCTGAGCAAAAAGGACAAAACTCCAGCGGTGATAAGCCACTGAGAGGCAAGCAGTGCAAATGGGAAATTTCAATAGATGGTTCCCAAAACCTTCTGTCGAGAGGGAGAGAAAAGATGAAGAAAAAAAAGGAATGAAAGGAAGAGGATAAAGAGGAAAGATGGAAGAGGGGGAGCATAGATGGAGGCGGACAGGGAGACAAAGTGAACTATGGAGTTTTTGCCCTGGAGGAAGCCGGTATCCAAAGAGGGAATGAACAGCAGAGGAGGCAGTAAACAAGACTTTGAGAGAGAACGCTGCTGAAGAGGGGAAAAGAAAAGAAGAAGAAGAGGAGGAGGAGAAGTTGGGTCGCGATGGACTAAAGAGTCTAGGAGGGGACCTGCATAGAGAGGACAGCAGTGGAGATGAGAGACGTGAAGAAGATGGGTTAACACACACGCACAAAAACACACACACACAAAAACTCTCTCACACAACACCCAGAGTGAAGGTGTTTTGCATAAATATGGTGCGAATAATGAAAACGCTGGCGGCTTCATTTTAAACACAGCAGCTAATAATTAAAGCAGTCAGACCTCACACTGTGGGGCTACAAAGACAGCACACAGATTTTTATGCATAAGCGATAAATAAACTGTATTATCTCTCTAGGGGCTCTCTGAGGGCTGCGGCCTTGGGTCCTCGCAATATATTCACATCGCTGTGAGCTTGAGCCCAGCTAATTCACCCACCCGCTCTACCTCCAATTAGGGTTAGACAGATACGCAGCCTTAATGATGAGTTTTCTTATTCCCCGATTGAAGTTGCTCCTATCCCCAAAATCCGAGCCTTTCAATTAAAATTTGATCATTTTTTAACGGCAAAATAAAAACTCAGATTTCAAATGATTCACAGGACAGAGAAACCTTCCATAACTGTAATTAGACGGCGATACACAGAAAAGCCAGTGAAAACCTCACAGATGAAGGCTTTTAGGTGGGTTGGCAGCTCCTTAAGTAAGGGTGAGGCAGGTTTCCTTGCAGGTTTTTACAGACTGACACCCTTGAAGCTATGAGTAACATCCTCCCACGCCACGTTGGAGTGATTTCTCTGCTCAGCCATCTGCAATAAAGCAAAAATATTCCTAAAAACATATTTAGAGCGAGGCCTGCGTAACGTCGGCAGTGGACGACGCGACCTGGCCGGTGCCTGAATGAAACATAAACAGCTTTAATACCGGCCTGTTACGCTGGCCTAACACTGTTCTCTATCGGCAAAGGAGGAATGCATCAAATTTATACGCTCAGAGAAACTGCACACCCATCTGCCTGCAGTATAATGTGCCAGGAGATGCTATGATATACCCCGACTCTCAGCAAAACACAAAATGCAGCCCTGCATGCACACACATCGTCTTGTGACAGTACGTGGATAAATAGTGCCATTAAATATGATTGAGGGGTTTTCCGGCTCTCTCTCCATCGCTTCCTGTCTGTGTTTCGCTCAGAATGAGGCATGCACAGGAAACACCTACAGATGGGTAATTTAAGGGCCGCACACCCTCTCACACACTCCACCAGAAGGCACTCTTAGATAGGTCACTATTACTCTCGCTAGGTTGAACTTGGCACTTATGCCTTTGGAGGAGAATCCCTGGAGTCGTGTGTGTGTGTGTGTGTGTGTGTGAGTGAGTGAGACGGACAAAGCAAGTCATTTTTAATCCAATAATATGTGATGTACATGTGGCCTCCTGATGGCGGGCTAAAGCTCAAATCCAGCTGACAACCTTTCCTACATTTCGCCCACCAGTGTTTTATATCCCTTCTATTACTTCCTGTCACTCTCCATTTCATTATTATTCTAGGGAAGGGGAAAAAAGAGAGCTAAACTTCTTAAAAAGAGGAACAAAAAAACCCCAACTTGCATGTGAAAAGGCGCTGTTGCTGAGTAAAGAGGCTGAGCTGAAAGCACTTAGAGTCTGCCAGCTGTCTGTCGTTCTGTTTTCGCTGTGTTTATCTTTGTTGCTAATTGTAAACAGACAATGAGTACACTCCAGAGAAGCTATAGGGTAATTATCAATTCTTATTCAAGCTCAAAGTCTAGTGCAACCCATGCATACCTAAGAGATCTATTGGCATTCTATTCATCAGGTCGAGCACGTATTCCTGCCACTTGTCCTTACACTCATGCACCATCTTGTCTTGCTTTGGAGAAAGAGGATCACTTTCTGAACATTACTAGGTATCATGACTGATGTGCATGTTTATGCACATCCACTGATTATTTCAAAGAGTGTAACACAGTTTGTCTATAACTCTTTTTTGCCGTAGGTGATTAGACATATAAGGCCTTGTGCACCTTGTGTTATAACACCCAATCTCTGCTCCTTCTGGAAAACTGGTTATAAAGTCACTTGAACATACATTCACCAATAAAATGGAGGTAAAAAACATCACTAAACAAGGGCAATTTATGCAAGCAAGCATGTAAAGGATAGAAATCAGACGCTATCCTACAAACTCACTTTTATTTTAGAACACTTACTGTTTGCCATTAAGCAACGAGCAACCTCGGGACAAACCTGCCAGCAAAAAAACACAGCTGGTGCAAATCTCAAAATAAGCTTTTATTTTTTTATTTGTTTTTTAGTTTTTTGGGTTTTTTTTAAAGTTCCAAGTAAATTACATGCACCACATGTCATTGCAACACTAATTTCTGCTGCAGGCAGAGCACTCAGACTGCTGCAACAGATGTAAACTGTGGTGCAACTAATACGAAACTGGAAAACGTAGACAACCTCGAGCTCTTGTAACACTCGTACCTTTACACATTTTGCACATTTTGGGCTCGTGTGAGGTATTATTTATTTATTTATTTTTTTCATCATTTCAGATTCCCATTGATGTCATATATTGTTACGTGTTTTGAGTAATTTGCAACACACACAAAGAAAGACTCACAGGGGGAAAAAAATGGAGGATGTCACCCATCATGAAAATCCCATGTTCAGAAATGAGATGATGAATGGCTCTTGATACCCAAAGTAATCACTAAACCCTGGCCGTAGGTTCCTGATTTATTCATTAATACTTTCATACCTGTCCCTCTCCATTAGCTTTCAGAGCCTTTGATCCAAGAAGGATCAAAAAGAAATCCCTCTTTGCCTCGACTGAACTCCTCATCCAGACGATCACATCTTTGGTCTTTTGCTTTTCCTTCACCACTGGGCTTATTTTCTTTACAAACATTTTCTTTCTACAATGATTTTTGACACGGTAACAACCACAATTTGTCAGAAACTTCAGCTCACAGTGATGCAGTCTGATACTTTCTAATTACCTCCCATTAACCTCCAGTAAACATGCTTAATGACAACAGTTCATCTGTGGTTTTCTTCAGCATGAGGTGCTACTGCTAATGGTATTTCTGGAGGTGTTTAACGCAGTAAGAACAGCAGAGGTGAAACCTTTTTGGCTAATTTGTTGATTAGGCGACCCACAGAAAATTATTGGCATAATTACTGTGATAATCAATTAATTGCTTCAGTCATATTTCAGGATAAATTGCTGGATATTTGCTGGTTTGAGCGGCTCAATTGTTAGAATTTGGTCGCTTAGTTCAGAATGGGGCTGCTAGAAGCACATCACTCCCAAATCTCAGTTACCTGCACTGGCTTCCAGTAAAATACAGAACTGAATTCAAAGTATCTACGATCGTTTATAAATCATTAAATGGCTAGGGCCCTAAATCTATATCTGAGATGTTTAATGGACACAAAGTTGGACTCTAAGGTCTGCAAGATCTGGTCACCTAGTAGGTTCACAGATCTGAACCTAAACAGGGTGATAAGGCATTTTGCCTCTATGCTGCTCAAAGCTGGAACCAACTACCCACTGAGGTCATATCATCTCCAACACTAGCTATTTTTGAAAATAAGCTAAAACAGCTTTATCCAGGACTACTAATCCAGTGTTAATTTCACTGACCAATAATTAGATGATAACTAAAATATAAACTCATTTACAAGGACAGAAACTGTGATGAAATGTATTTGATGCTTTTTTCAATAAATAAAAACGATGTGAAAATGTTCTGGAGAGACGAGATCCAATGAGAACTGATTAGGTTGTGTAGAAAGGCGGGACGAGTTTGCACGTGATCCAATCAGAAGTAATCTCCTTGTCCAGTAAGGTCAGACGGGCACATTTGATCTGATGGTAGGGCTAGCTCCCGCGCTCCCCGTTTCTCATGATAACGCGACAAAATGTCAGCACTAGGTGGAAGAGAAGAGCAGACATATGGACGCATTTTGCATTGTAGTAAAAACAGGATAAACTTTCACACTTTATATTTTAGTCAGCTGAATCTTTAGATTTAAAAACTTTAGATTTAGTCTACAATAATCTTAAATTATCTAATAATTTAAATTATGACTAAAACTAAATCAAAATGAACACTGCTTTTAACTAACCAAATTGCTGTACCATCATCATTATTATTATGATTACTATTGGTGTTACTTCTCCCTTTTTTCCATCTTTTCTTCTTTTATTTTTCATTTTCATTTTGTCTCATAAGGCACCTTGAATGACTGTAGTGTTTGAAAGGTGCTAAATATACAATATAAACTTGCCTTGCCTCGTTATATATGATGGCTGATTTTCAGTATTGTGTGACTTCAGACTGTTAGACGTCAGCTAGTGTAATATAAATTACACGTAGGCGTGCGTAAAACAAATTCCCCATATTTTTAAAAATGAGTCATTTTCTCTTCCGTGTCTGAGGTTATTGTTAACAAAAGCCAAAGTTTAGACTGCATGTCTGAAAACTCTCATTAAAAAAAAGAAGACATGGCTCCATTTATTGACACCCTTTGTCAAGCAGCTTCTCAGCACCTTCCATATGTTCCTTAAATAAAACATCAGTGAAATCTTTACTTTTTAATAAACAGCCAGGGTTCATTGGTGCATTCCTGTCACGTCTGTTCACAGTCTCTTTATGCATAAATGAGAATTTTAATGGAACAGAACGTAGCTAATTTCTTGTTTTTTGCTGTTACTCAACTCATTCTGCCGTTTAATCACAGGTGCCAGTATTTCTGGGGGCGCCTTTGGCTGGTGTAAAGCTAGGTATGAGAACAGTGCGGGCGCTCTGAAGTCATCTCTGCTGCTCAAACAAAATCTCATCTCTGAACTTCCCTCTGCGTGACTCCTACGCTCTCTGACCCGCCTGCATCTCCCACACTCTTCCTCTTCTCCAACAAACAGACTGACGCACATACTCAGACACACACACGCACATAATGCAATATAACAGAGGATAATGCAAGGCCACTGTGTTTTTGTGTGTGTACGTTTGTCTGAAAGCATCCCAAATTGTTAAAACCTTCCCGTGTGTAATGCATCCAATGCACTGCTGTTCTTATCTGGCGTTTTTCTGTGAGACATACAGTATTTATTTCAGGTTATCTGGGGTTTGTATTTATTATGCCTTTCCAAGACGGTTTCAGCCAAAACATTGCATTACTGCAATTATATAAAAAAAACACGGATTGTTTCAGTGCCACATAGCCTCCTACAATAGCTTGCATAGAGAATAAATGGATATATCTTGGAACAACATGTCTTGAAACCAACATATCTAGTTCCTGGCCTTCCTGATGTATGTAGAAAGCAGTGTTTACTTAATTAAAATAATAATCCTATCTATATATATGTGCGTAATTTGATCGCATGTGATTGGTGCGGTGTCTAAACAGCCCACAATCTGTCGTCAGATTTGATTCACATGCCACTAAATCCTGCCTGCTGTACTGGAACATGTGCCCTTTGCCCTTTACTTTTTAACTAAGTGATAAAAGGGAAAGCAGAAGAGTGAGAAAAATGTGAAATTAAAATGTGAATTTTAGCCACGCTGTTAGGCTGACTTGTAAAATAACTAATCTAGGCCTTTAAGGGAAAACATATAACCAGCTAGTTGAAAGTTTACCTTGTAGTAGCTGGGTAGTTCTACCTCAAGCACCTGGTTTTGTTGTGATAGCTTAGATTTGATCTCAGTTCAGGCAAATAGTGAGCATGCTTATCATCACCAGGTGTAAACAGTACTACAGTTCGGTACAGTCTGTACTTTTTGAAGTTTTGAGGTCACAGTTCGGCCCAATTTTCAGGAAAGCATCACAAACAAAAACTCAAACAGCTCCTCGATCATAACGCTGACTGAAAGACTGAAGCCACTCAAAGACTAACACGAACATGCCGAAAATCTAAATAATATGGCATCTCATCATTAAACAAATTAAACTATGCGGGCACTCAAATGTTATTGACTTATCTCGCAAATTTAAAGAACGTTATCTGTAATGGGCTCTTGCTACACCTTTCCACTTTCATGAAAATCAGCCTGGCAGTTTTTGCATAACCCTGCTGACAGACAAACACAAACCACAACAAGCAGCAGAGTTAAATTTACCATCAGAGACAAAATTCTAATATAAATGAACACCGCCTTACTTTTTGTCAACACTGATCTATCTATTTTGACTAAACTTTATTAAAGTTGTTGCTTGATTAAATTAACTGGATTCTTGATGCTTCTGTTCAAGGTAAGTTAGCACATTATACAAGACGGAGTTTCAGCTGCTGTCATTCTTGTTGCGTTCAGTCATTTACTACAGTGATTTTAGTCATGCTACCATGAGTCAGGAAGCGCACGTATTTATGTTCAAATAAAGCTCTTTTAACCCAGTTGAACTCTAAACAGCATATCTCATCTTTATGTAATGAACTTCAAGAATCTGAGTCAGTTTGGGACTCTTTGATGTTTCGAAGCATCAACGTTCAACCCCTACACAAGATTCGAAGCACTGCATGAGCACCTGGCATGGTATAGCTGAAAGACGACAAAATTGATCTCGCTCTCTAGATTTTCTTTTATGTGGATATTATCTTTTATAATCAAAACTCTAAAAAGAAGGAATTGGATTTGATTAAGGTGATGCAGATAACAAGTTAATACCTGATTAATAGGTTTAAATCTAAAACAGATTTACACCACCCAGCATGTGGTTTTTCAATTAGCAGCTTTTTCTAATCAACGCTGTTTTTTTCCCTTTTTTTCTTTTAGCCTGGGACAAAATATTACAGAATGAACAACATGAGGGATCTGTACAGTACGATTAGTTCTCCTGACTTGTAAAGAAAGGGTTCAGATTAGAGTTATAGATTTTTGTCATCATCAGTTTGACTGTTTACATCTAAATGAGCTTTGTGTTCTCCTCCTCGTGTTAAGAGAAGATAAAATGTGCCGTAATCCTCAGTAAATTATCCTGGGTGCTGTCTCAGTCTGAGTCTCTGTAAAGCTGTTCAGGGCACGGTTATGAAATCATTGTTTCGGGGGCGGGTTAAACTCTAAATCTGGCTACAAGTGCAGTATTTCCCACACATGGGCTTTAATAGTGTGACATGACTAGAAACACTAATGTGCAGGTATATGTGGAGGGCCATATATAGCACACAACACTCTTCTCCTGGGTTGTTCTGTTTATAAGAAAAAGAAAGTACATATTTTAATGCAGCAGACTGTACCATTACATAAGCTTTAAAATTGCTGACAGGTGATGTGAATAACATCGATCATCTCACTGCAATGCAATAGTCTGCTGGTGTTTGTGGATGATGCCACCCACCTGCCAACATTGGTCCACCATACCAAAAAGACTGCACACTAGCAGATGAAAGAATACCACAAACATCCCAAGGCATGCTCAGATAGTAGGATCTACAGTATGCATCAGAACACGTGGGTCCAGGCATCACAGGACACCGCTAGAGGTCCCATGACTGTGGCCTGATGGGTCAGAGCTGGTTTAGAGAGGGAGTGAGGGGGACTCACACAATATTAGACATTTGCTTTTAATCTTGTAGCTGTCAGTATTGGTATATCAGCAAAAATACTGAGCTCTGTACTGTTTTTTTTCCCCCCCATTTGTATTCAATGACAAGACAATTTCCGCTCTTGCTGATCAATAAAGCCCAATTTGATCTGGTTGAGTTCATCTGGTTCATTAGTTTAACTTAACCATTTACCATCCCGAGACAGCAAAAGGTTTAACATAAATAAATAAATATATAAATGAACTGTCATGAAAAGGCCACAAGCCAGCGCCGGTCAGCATGGACATCATCCATTTACTCCAATTGGGTATTGATTTGGACGGGTACCAATTCCAGTATTGAATCATTAATAAAAGGAAATGTTAACAGCATGCCAGAGTCACTCAATTATTTACATTTTGCCGTGAAACATTAATGCTGAATGTCATGATATTAGGCTTGGAAACAAAGCGACGAACAGCAGTTATTAGCGATGTAAATCTCAGTAGATGTAAGCTACAGTGCTGTAATAAAGGTGATAAAGGTCGGAGTTAAAAAAATAAATACAGAATCAGAGATCATCAAAGTAGGCATGTTAGATGTGACGGTAAAATAGCCCCAGGACAGCAGACATATTACTGAGATACATGAAGCAGAGTTTTGCCACAGGGAACCGACCCCAGTGCCTTGAACGTGAGCGTGCAATCACTCAGTGGTAAACTGAACAAAGCGCCACCAGGGAAATAACGTCACTCCTGATCAAAACTGTGGGTAGTTACAACCCCCAAGGTCATACTGCTGGGGTTTTACATTTAACAGTACAGAATACACTGACTGCATATGCATAGTCTAACAAGGAAGGAGTAAAGTTTGAAGGAAAATATATTACATCAACAATTAAAAGAAAAGAAAAGATTACATGTAATATAAATGGAGTTGGAAACCCAACAGAAGAATATAGCTTTGCAGTTCTTCCCATCCACGTGAAACCGTTTAGAGCCTTTCATGTGATTGTTGTGGTCGTGTTTTGCTCTGATAATCCCGCCTTCTCAGCACCACGCAGAAGACAGGCAAAGTTACTGGTAGAAAGCTGAGTGTTTACCAGCTAAAGGCTCAGATGTTCCCCCCCTGCTGACTAAAAGTGAACCAGAAGAAGAGTGAATTTTGGACCTAACCTCACCAGTTGGCCAGAAATCAAATAAATGCTCATGTTGCTTGGTGTGTTTCTTTTAATTAGAATCAGAATCAGAATCAGAATCGTGTTTATTGGCCGTGTATATGCACAGACACATACAAGGAATTTGGTTCCTGTAGATGGTGACTCTCAAGCACAGCATTGTATATCTCAACAACGTAAGCAGCACAATTCACCCACACACACACACACACACACACACACACACACACACAT
>VUQG01025299.1:14574-27965 GCA_015106755.1 Etia nguti | reverse complement strand
TCATGTTCTGTGCTTCTCTCTCTCTCTCTTCCCCCCCCCCCCTTTGCCTGTCACTGGCCTCTTTGCCTCTCACTCTCTCTCCTTGTTCTCCTTCCATCTCTATCCATCCATCCGTCCATCTCTCCATCCATCCATCCGTCCATCTCTCCTTTCTTCTTTAATCCCATGTTCAACTGCTCTGGCCCCGAGAATCTCATTCTAATCTGGCTGTCTCGATATGACTGCTAATCCCATACTGTACATGCACATGTGTGTGCATGCGCAGATGCACGTTTATGTTTGCACCCAGTTAGAGATGTTAGTTAGTTTTAATGAGACGAGTTACATGACGCAACATTTTGATTGTGTGTTTTAGTCTGCTTGGTGTCCTGCGCATCATGGAGCATCAAAGCACACAGAGCCTTGAGAGACAGAGAGAGAGAGTGAGTGTGTGTGTGTGTGTGAGAGAGAGAGAGAGAGAGAGGTTGAGGAAGAGGAGGTGTAGACATTGTCATGTAAGAAGGGCATGCCTGTTGGGAGACTTGGCCTTTCTGATGCATGCAAACACACACACACATAAACGCAGACCCACACACAGCAGCTCACATGGGGAATGGGAGCGATAGGGGGGATGAGAGAAAACATACAAGTAGGAATTCTTTCTCTTTACAAAGTATAATCTCTGGCTTTAATCTCCCTCTGCCTGTTAACTCTCCAAAGCCCTGCTTCTCAAATCTCGGACTTGTTTTTTCTACTTGTCTGCGTAAAAAGCTTGGTCCAGCAGGTAGCTGCACAGATGAACACACACGCGCACACACACATCTATATAAACGAGGGCAGGCGTACGTATTTGCAACACGGACGGAGTCTAAAGCTGGTTGGCATCAACATGTAACCACGATGACAGACTGACAGCACTGAACGAAGCGTTTCCTCTACAAACGCAGTCACCAACACGAACCACATCATACCTTTGTTGCCCTTTTTTTCGCCTCTTTGGTGCTCGCTCCCCTCAGGGCATCCTTGTGCTATCATCCCTCTCAAGTTAATAGATTATTTCTGGGTGTCCGGTAAGTCCCGGTCAGCGGTCTCTACAGCCTGGGCGAGCGCGCCGCAGAGGAACTGGGACGCTCGGTATGTCCGCACCGAAGCTCCGCGATGTGCACGAGTTATCTCGCACTCTGTTGTTTCACTCTGAGCTCCGCTGTGGTTAATGTGTGTGTGTGTGTGTGTAATAGAGAGAGAGAGTGTGTGCCAGAGAGGGGCTAACCTCGGATAAAGTCCAGTTTTTCCCCCTCCAGCGTCTTTTCGCTCCCACTTCTCGCTGTCAGCCAACAACCAAACGTCAACTTCTCTACTTCAACTCCAAAACGGCTTGTCATAACGTTAATACCACACAGTCTCTTTCTCTCTTGCTCGCTCTCTCTTCCTTTTTCTCCTCAAAAGAGGTCCGTGTCTCTCCCTCAGCGCAAAACAGCGGCAATAGGTGCGACTAATCTCTATTTCCACCTCGCTTTGTCCCCCAAGTCCTCAGGGCGCCTCCGTCTTTTTAAATAAACCAACTGTGTTCAGTAACGGTTTGACAGGTGTCGCCTCCGGCGCACGTTGTGTCCTCCTCCTCCTCTTCTTCATCATCTAGAGCCGAGACTGCGCGTGATGTTGTTTTCTGTTGGTGTGTGTGCGTGTGTGTGTGTGGGGGGTGATACTCTTTACAGCGGCTCTCTGAGCTCCGTTACAGGGGTTCAGGAGGTCGCAACGGTCCAGCAATTACCGACAACTCACCACGCATTAGAGTGACAGGTGCACAGACACACACCCACGCACACACCCACACACTCGCTCACACACAGGCTACACAAAGCACCGGAGACTGTATCTGTTGGGGCTTTGGGGGCCCCTTTAGATGGAAAATGAGTGGATTTAAGCCCTCGAGGAAAAGGAAGGAGAAAGGTTTCTCACACTTGGGAAAATGAAGTAATAAAGATTATTTTAGTGTAAAGTCTGAGTTTTAATTTGAGCATAATCATAAACAGAGAGTCACTGGCATCACTGTGTCAGGACGAGTCAAAGGCAGGGGTCCTTGAGGCATAATGAATGTGAATCAGCTTTGGGTTAAATTGATTCTGATGTGTTTTAATTCTGACTCTGTGACCAGTGAGTTTTATTTGCCTAAGAGGCACACCTCACAATTAATTTGCATTTATTACCTTTGTGCTGTTCTCTCACTGAGGAGTCGCTACAGCTTAGGCTTTTATTGAATGCGAACACAGCAATTTTAAATGTTGCTTTCCCTGACAGAAGTTGGTCATGCCAGACCAAGGTGCAAACATTGGCACACCTCTGTCCTCTTCAATCACGCACCCACCCACACACTCTGCAGCTCATCTGCACACAGAGCATCTGTACAGGGCCTGTGTGGGCCCCTTGGGGCTCCAGGTGCAGGTGCAGCTACACCACCAGCACCCTCTGGCACTGTTCCAGAGATGCGGTAGTAGGACTTAGTCTGATTCATTTTGAAAGACTCTCATAGTCAGACTCATGGAAACAATCAGGGGGACTGGAGCAGATTTCCCTAGCAGGTATTTTGGCCTGCTTGAAAATGTTATTTTAGAGTGTGTCTGCTGTAATCTACCACTGTTTCTTACTGTTTATTTGCCTCACGGTGTAACCCTGCATACTTCTTGATCGCCATAATGCTATTACTTTGTGTTTTTAATGTAATCTCCTGAGACTGTGTAACTGAACACTGATGTTCTTAATCAACACAAGAGTCCATCACAGTGAGCCATTGCTAGCCAAACCTTAACACCTGTCATTGCCACACAAACGCCAAAAAAAACCAATTTTACCCTCACATTAATAAAAGTCTACTCATAACATAAATACTACTAAATTAATTATTTGAAAAGTGTAAGTTGTGTTTTTCTGCCTGTGAGCACAAATCCGTTTACAATCAAAATCTCTAACAGAAACCAATCAGGAAATGAGTAAAAGGACACGTATGCTTAGAAACTTATTGGCGACTGCCACGAAACTACCAGTTGCTAGGGAACATTGAGTATTCCCCGATCGGTTGCAAGTGGTTAATGGATGTTACTGGCTGTTGCTGTTGAATTGATTGCTAACCCTTATTTATGTAGGCCAAAAGACTGGTCTGTGACCTCATGGTTACCACTGGTCACTTGGGAAAAGTTTGTATTTTTGTAACTGGTATTTTGTATTCCAGACCAGTTGTTAAAGGGTTGCAGGAGGTTGCTGACTGTCGCTAAATGAAATTGGTCGTAAAGACGTATATGGTCCTGCATCGGAAACCACCTTGTGATTGCTGCAGTTGCTCATAGTTTGTATGGAAGATGCCAACTTGTCTGCAAACAGTTGCCAAGTGGCTGTGAAAGTGTAAAGAGTACGATGCAAACTGGAAATGGATGATATTTGCCTTCAAAGTAAAAGTTTGGCATTTTGAAACACATTGGTGTAATAAGGCACAACTTTTATTTTGAAAGCAGAGTGTTTAAGTCGAGTGTTTGCAGACCAGTCAGCGTTTTCAATTGAAACCATGAGCAGTTGCCAAGTGGCAATCTGATACGCAACCAAAGCAATTATACCCAGGAACAGCTATCAACCGCCCGCAATCACTCGCCAACTTATCAGGGGACACACAGTTATCGTAGAAACCAGAGGTTGTCAGAGGGTCACTGACTGGTCTCTAGGCTTGTGTGGCTGAATCTGTGTAGACCCCTGAAGATTTTTATCTATAGCAGATATTATAGTGTCAATATGTTGTCTAGCAACCATCTATCAATGGGCTTTAGCATTTATGCACTTGTAACACTTTATAAAAACATTATATCGTTCTAATTTCTCACCAATTACATCTAATTTAGCAAATATTATTAAATATTTCATATGTCTAAATTGTCATGCTTACAGTATCGATATCACTTACATCACGTGACACGTTAATTTATGAAGTCAAGTGTACTGTAATTATGGACTGTAGCAGTGTCTAGTAATGGTAGTACTTATATATTCCTTGTACTTGTGCTCTAAATGAGGCAGTGGGACATGATGCCGCATAATTATTGCTTAGCTATTTAAGTCTGGTGCTATAATAATTATAGTACATTATAACATTTGACATTTTTTGCAGTTTTATTTATTTTTCCACATGTAGTATAAGCAAAATTTAAGGATAAAGATATGTGTACAATATTGTGGATAGACGCATTGTGTATGTTTGAAACATCCACATTTGGCAATCCAGTTCTATATATTCTTCCACCTGTCTTAATACAACAGTGTAATATTGACTGATTTATCATTCTCATTCTACTTACTATTTTATATTGTCATATAAAGGAGCATGAACTGAATTAAGAACCTGAAGTACAATATAGTTCAGTTCAATCCATCCAGCTATGTTTACAAAAATTACCCTTGGTTTTATTAATCTACATCAGGGTGTTTCTTATTGTGTTTTTTTCCTCCCTTTTTTTGTTGAAAAATGTTCTTAAATAGAGGGAACTTATTACAATCAGTCTACTATTTTTTAAGTGTGTTTTATGGCATTCGTAATAAAAAAAATTGAGTTATTCCTGCAGGAACTATTACTGTGTCTGTGGTAAATTACTGTAATTTATGGTGGATTTATCCCTCGTGGTATCTGTTTAACACCCCCGTTCAGGCAATTATTGTCTTAAGTAAAAGTAGGTTAAAGGATTAGCTGCATTTTCCCCTTCAAATATTAAAAAACCAAAAAAATCTTAGCGACAAATGGTAAAGAAAATGACCCAGATTATACCAAAACAAATGATACACAATCATTTCAACTCACTGATATGTAGATTTAGCATGATTGATGAAATTGCTCACAATTGCTCTCTGCATAATAACAATTGCATTAGCAGCTGCTTAATGCTTAATACTTAAAATCTGAATATTATCTATATTTACCAGTGCAATTTTTGCATCGATAATTGTTGGTTTGTTGTGCAATATTGTGGTCATTCTGCACTGGCCTGGCCAATCAACACTTAAATGCTCATCTCTGATTGCTAGTTAGACCACAAAAAGCAAAACAAAGCACTCTTCTTCTTCAAGCTTCCCTCAGTCTCATTGTACAGACTTTGCATTGCTTCCTGCGTGACACATTTGCATGTTGGTTATATTCAGAATGGGTTCCCTGTATGTTCATGCTAATAACAGTGATGGCAAGCTCAGTAATTTTCTGAGAGCACTACTGAAGATGATATCAGCCTGTCAAGTCAGACAAAGCCTTGAGCCAGTATTATCTGCTGTGCAATAATTCTAATCTAAAGGGGACCATAATTTATAAAAAATAACATTGTGCTGTATTACATAAGATTTGACACTAGTGAATGACACCAGAAACACGTGAGCAAAGTGTTTGCTGAGGTTATAAATTAAATAAGAAGTTGGGAAGTTTTTCATAGACCTCTAGTATCGCCCCCTGCTGGCCATTAGAAAAAAAAAATAAATGTTCAAGGCATTTCCGCATTGGCTTCACTTTTCAGTAAGAGGCTACATCTCTTCAGTAGAGATTCAAATATAAAATATTTAATTCACTAATTAAGCATTTATGGTATAAAATAGTGTAAAATAATAACAAATGGCTTTGTGCAAACTGAAAAAAATCCCAAATTTATGATTTACTCGCACAGTCTCACCAGAAGCAGGAAAGCAAAACTGGATCAACAGATGTTCTCTTAATTAATTCCAAAATCATTTTAGAACCATGAAATATACATTTTTGCCAAGTATGCAATGCACTCTCTATGGTAAAGGCAAAAAAAAAAAAAAAGAGCTTTCTCTACATCATTTATCTTCGCCTGTTGTTAATGTTGCCTCACTGATTGCAGGCATTTGAATTTCTACTATAAAGTTGTTGAGGAAGTACGCGGGCTGTTGCCAGCCGTTATAGTAACTGTAGTCGGAGGAGGATTTACGACAAAAAAATGTAAAGTACCCTTAAATACTTCTACCCTTCAGCTGGCCATTTCCCCAATGCATTACTGCTCATTTGCATAAAGTTGAAATCTGGTCAACTTCCTCCGTTTCCGAGTAGTTTGAGAAACCTGCTCTTGTCACACTTCATCTTATGATTAATTTAAAGCTACCAGCTGCTTCATGTCATATCGCCACTGCAAGTGTGAACTCTGGTAAGAATGCACGAGCAATTAGCAGTGTTGGGATCCTCACTTATAAATCTATGTTAACAGTACATCAGTCCGTACAAATGCACACTTTGGAGTAAAGTGTTTGTTACACACAGGTGGGAATAAGACTTTGTGAAGTTTAAAACAGATTTCTAGTAAGTAAGATTTGCCAAGAGGCCAAGAAAAGCCAATAAAGCAGTGTAAACACAGGTGCAAGGAAAGGAACCGCAATAACACTATTTTTTTTAACCCAATTTGCTTGCATTACTTGTTTAACTCTGTTTAGGTTATAGTCTGTCTGTACTGAATCCAGGGTGGAGCAGGACAAGTTAAAAAAAAAATCGATTATTAACGATTATTTAATACAACAGTTGTAGTGTTTGTCATTAAAGGCAAATCCTCGTCTTATTAATTACAAGGTCAGATTGTTTTATTTTAAATTCATCTTCCTCGGTTTAAAAGGTGACGGTAAAGCCTTAGAATCAAATCTGCATTTATCCTGCAACGTAGCTCCAGCTTTGTCCTTTTCTGACACAGGGAGAGCAGCAAACTGATTGACATTCTCAAGTGGTCCAAATAAATGATGGCTAGAAATTAAATGACTGAAAGCGCTATAATGGTGTTTAGGACAAGTGGGTAGGAGAGAGAGAGGGAAGCGGGAGAGGGAGGAATACACAAACAGGTTGCACTGGGGCCTGGGGAATAAGAGGGAGAAGCCAGGGAGAAAGGACAAAAATAAAAAAATAAGACTGAGGACCATTTAAAGCAAAGACACACACTGGCAAAGCTGGTTTAACGCAGAGCTACAAAGTAAATTTTACCCTGTTTTCATGATTATCATCATTACCTCTGACTTCTAACACAGTCCCACAGAGAGAGAGAAACATTCACACGCACCCATGCACACGCAGGTGATTAAACACAGTGAGCCAAACAGAAAATGAGAGCTCATAGCCTCTCCTTAGTCTCACTCTTACAGCCAAATTCTTTCACCACCTCCTTCTCTATCTGGCCAGGTTTTAAGGCATTTAGCTCCTGTCCTTCACTGATGCATCAATCAGGCCTCTTTCTCCCCCTTTCTCTGATTACTTACCTCCCAAGAAAGAAGAAGAACTACACTCCATCTTGTTGTTTTATGTTCCCGGCAAATTTAGCCCTGTGTCTCCCTTCTCCACCCTCAGGTCTCTTTCACTTTGTCTCTGTCTCTCTCACTCACTCACCTCCATCATCCCCTCCCTCCCTCGCGCTCTCTCCCCCCTCCTCCCCGAGCCCTTCCTCTGTCCCCTGACACCTCGCACTCCCCTCCTCCACCCCATTCTCCACTCCCTCCCTGTCAACCCTCCCTCCTCCCGTCTCTTTCCTTCTGTATGTAGTTGTATAACTTATCACCCTGATCCCTTTCCCGCGCGATAATTGGTGTGTCTCTGCAGCAGATGCTAGCGCGCGTTATTTGGCGGCTAAGCATTAGCTCTTCCAATTAGTCATCTAATACCAGTAAGAAAAAGAAACTCTTGGCCTCTGCGCTTTCAGCACCACAGGAGCAGAGAGTTGTGTGTGTGTGTGTTTGTGTTTGCTCATGCAACAACTGTGGCCAGCTCGTGCGCACACAGTTACACTGTATCCACACACGACCGGGCAGAGGGTACATGTGGGTTTTAACAGATGGCGAAACACTTTCCCTCGAGTATCGACATTACTGTCTCTCTTTCTCTCTCTCTTTCGCCCTTACTCCTTCTAATTAACTAGGTTTCAGTAACAAACCTTTGGGCTTTGCCATCACCATGGTTACCCAAACACTGACTGTCTGGATTTGTATATGCGTGTATCTGCGACTGCTTGGAAGGATGGTGTGTGCGCATGCACGTCTTAGTGTTCAAACCCCTTTTCTTCCTGCACCCTTCTGCGTATGTGTTTGTGTGCCTGTGTGCTTCCACGTATGTGAGCGCGCGTGTGTCCACGTCTCTGCAACTGCGTGATTGTGCATGCACATGGGTATTTTGGTTGCTTTGATGCCTTTGTTCCCCCCACAAGGGAAAACAAAGGCTACAGACCAGAGGCTGGTTCAAACTCAAGCACCTATGTATCTACATAGAGAATAACAGGATTATATGGGATGACTGAAAATGTGTCAAAGATTTATAGTACATTTTTTATGTAAGACGATCTTAATAATTATATAATTCAATGAATAAAGATTACAAGTTGAGATTCTTTTTTTTAAATGGTGAGATGAAATGAAAATCATTTTTGCATTTGTGACAGGAAGGTACAAGGTGAATTTGAATTTGAACTTGGCTCCCCTTCTTTGAAAGGCAAAAATAAAATGGAAATAGGATGTTGGAGTGCATATTTTATGGCTTCAGCTACCTGGGCAGTCGGTACAGTGTAGCTCACCATGCATTACCCACGTGTCATATATTACCTACAAAATAGCAATTCTGTGATACTCGGTGTAGATAATTAATCACCATCCCTGTATACCTGAAGAATAAGGTAGCACTTTCCCTGCACTGTGGTGTCACAGTGTGCATATATGTATTATTATTATTAGTCAGTTGGAATAATGTGTCTGATTAATGTGTCTGATCTAATGTGCTCTCTAATTTGCTTTCCCCTGCTGTCCACTACGTTCCCCCTGTGAAGTCCTTGTGCTTCACTATAACTTACTTAACTTCCATTGACTTTAATCTCATTTTATTTTGAAAAGCACCACCTTAAGGAATTGGTAGTGGAATCCATTTTTAGCAGTGTCTCTGTGTTTTTAATAAAAGTGTTCATATTGCTTGCCAGAGCACTGAAAACGTATCTCAAAATGAAGTGATATGTAATATTGCAGAACTGATATTTTGTCCCACATCTTTTCCTGCACGCTGTTCCAAATATTTTGCCAAGAACGTTGACATATACAGGTAGGTCCACAGGTTTTTGGCCAAATAATAAAAATAAAAAGATTAATTTTGACCCCAGTTACCTTTGAACCTCTGAAAATTGAGATATATGACAATGGCAGTGAGTGCAACACTTTTGTTAAACTCCTTGCACTTCAGTCAGAATTTCATTGTGTGATTTAAAAACCCACAGTGGCGGAATACTCAGGAAAAATATGCCACTGTCCGCAAACTTATGGAAATAACTGAGCAGAGCGTCCTGATCAGCGGGCCCTCAGTGTCCTGATCCACGGATGAACTCCCGACTGCAGCTGGTAGTCCTTGTTCTGCTCTGAAGCCTCCGTGAGCTTGAGCACTTTAACCACTTTTCCACCTGCCACAGGTTCTCATTAGAGTGTCCCTGCAGCTTGCAATGGATCTCTGAGGCAGAACATGGGCTACTGTCACCAGCTGCAGTCAAAGACTGTCGTTGGAGCTGAATGATATTGAAAACCTCCACGTCAGTGATCTGACTAACGAGTCAGCCAGTCAGGAAAACACAAGGCAGGGAAGGCTGGGGCTAGCTAGGGGATTCTCCAATAGTACATTGATTGTGGATGGAACTGTTTTCTTGGACGGATTTAAATATGCTAAAATGAATTGCCAGTTACACTCTGACTAGTCTGCCCCACTAAAGTCTGTATGTTGGGAAATTCTGCTTTGCAGCCGATACTGTGTATGATTGTGAAGCACAGAACTCTGAAGAAAGGGTAAGAAATAAGCCCCATATAAGTATTCGGTGTATTTTTCAGGTGGTGCAGTGAAGTAAAGGCTAATAAATAAAAAAAAACAAAAAACAAAACTGCTATACTTTCAATATCCTTCAAATGAATTAGATCATACAGGGTGTCGTCTGTTCATGTCTGAAGGCAGCAGTGTTTATACCGGTCATCAGCTTCCTCTGGGCTGCATCAGCCTGCCCCCCCGATCTCTCTCCAAGAACTCTTTGTCTGCTTTTGTGTGTCTTTGTCATCTTTTATCTTCACACACGAACAGTGACGGCATCAGGAAGAGGGAAGGAAAGAGGAAAAAAAAAAGAAGTGCTTGAAAGAAAAATACACATCCAGCCTACTCTTTTCCCTGTACGGACATAACTCGCTGCTATCTGAAATGGTAGTGACTGCCATCTTATTAGTACTTTTTTTTTTTAAATTTCTCAAACAGACATTATCATGTGGGAGTAAGACATTTCTGTCAGCTCTAATAGAGCAGCCGACACAAATCTCAGCAATCTAAAACATCAGGTTTTAGTGTCATTCCCTCAGAGAGAAAGAGGACTTAGTGCACACAAATAACAGCCGTAGGGTTCCAGAGGGTAATGGAGTAATTAAACACGTTGTCATCGTTGCATTGTTTCTCTCGACTGTGGGAATTTCATTATCACTCTCTGTGTTTACTGTGTCTTATTGTGATTAATGGAAATGTTTGGACATTACCTGACACTGATGTAGCCAAGGCATGTAGCAGGAGAGGAGGTGAATAATTTGCTTTCAAAAAATCGTTAAGTTACAACTGGTCCCATTTGACATGCCTAAACACTCTAAATTTGTTTTTACAGCTACAAATGCAGTTATTAGCAATGAAGTAGCAATGGGATTTACATGGTTTTGATGACACTGGGTGTGTTTTGGATTCTATAGATTGACACATGGTGAACCTACCAGTTCAAACTTGTTTTTACTTGTTATAGTGAAAGTATTACTGGCCTATTGAGTGGCTCTGTAGTATTGATAGTTTGATTCCTGGGAGGACAGACAGCTAAACAGCTAAAGTTCTCTGGAGCAAAAGAGGTAAAGGATAAGAACAAAAACAATTTAAAAAGAATGCTTGCTATTGGTCAGATTAGTCCAGAATTATGTTTGAACACAAAATTAAAATATTTTTTCAAAATCTGTAATGGAAGAGTTAAAAAAAAAAATTGCACATTGTGATCAACATGTCGGACCGGATGCTTGTTTAAAACTCAGTTCCACAGTAATATGTATTCCACTCTCATTCTGCAGTGCATGATTATTATTTGCTGTTAAACTATATTTATTATCGTATCCACACTTAATGCAGACAAAGTAATATCTATAGTTAGGTGTAATAGGGTTTGGTTCCCGTAACTGTAGGTGTCAGTTTCCTAGCAACCAATTTACCCATTACTAAAGTCAGACAGTCAGAAAGATGATTTTTAAAGCCTGTAAAATCATCACGCTTTCATATCCTCAATATATCAAATTACAATGTGTGAAACAAGTCTCTCATAATGATGCTCATTTTGATTTTATTTGATAGCTGCAGATAGTTGTAATAGTAAAGACCAACAGGAAATGTGGGAAAGACAGTAGGAAATGGGATGCAGTAAAAGGTACACCTGGTTGGGAGTTGACCTGGGACATTGTGCTGTTTTGCATTGCACTTTAAGTTTTTGTTGACCCACAGTGCTTTCGTCACTTTGCTTTTGGCTACAGCTGGCAGATCTACAATGCAGCTGTCCTTTGTTGAAGCTGCTATACAGTTAGGTATTTAACCAATGATTGGTTAGAGATTAAAACAAAGGTAACATATTGGGCTTGGATTCAAAAGGGTGGAAACAGATAAATTATAGGTGATTACTTTGCTCGGTAACTGCTCTGTGTCTTGCTAAAAAGTTCACCAAATCAGCCTAAAACAAGTGCTGTAACAAGTTTCCACTGTGGCTAAACAAAATCAGTTATCCCAGGAAATCCTGATGTCACAGTTGGGCTCACCAGTTCACTTCAGCACCAGTAAAACACTGATAACTGTAGTTTTGGTCCAGGTCTCCATGTCAGAGCTGCAGTCTGTCTCCTTCAGGCAGATTTGTTTTTCTTTAGAAAGGAAGCTTTTCACCACTCAGGAGTCCAAGCTTCATATGGTCTGGGGCGTGTTAGTCAACACAGACGAGTACTAACAAGACCTAGTGTGTGATATAAGCCTTATGTACAGCCTGCAGCTAATCAGCACATGATGAACGGGTGACTTAATGGAGAAGATTTATCTGTCAGAGGTTTTCCATCTGAACGAGCTTCATTCAGGTTCATCATTCGATCTATCAGCCCTTAGACAAGCTGTGCACCTGAGACAGTTTCACACTGTCACATTAAACTCCTTTTTTTTTTTTTCTTTCTCCTAAGAAGGCTTGATAGAGAGTAGAGAGAGTCACTTTGGGAGATGTTAGTGAGACATATACAGGGAAGTGTGCTGTGTTTAAAGGGTGAAATTAAGTGGTATTTACAATTAATGAGGCAATGGGGGATGGTGAAAACGGTGAAGACTAGAGAATCCTCGAGAAGGAAAGACATCTGTGGGATTTAGCTTCTCTTCCTCGCTCTCTTAAAAACCAACTTGCTTCATGTACAGTCTCAGTGCGTACCCAGTTGGCACAATGCCTACTGGCAAGGATTAGCTAAAATGAGAGCTGTCCCCTGTGTGTTCATACGTAACTTTGAAACTGTCCCTCGCAGAACGATTATGTGCTTATCAGATTATCCTAACATGTTCACAGCAACCAAAATGGGATGTATGAGCATAGGGGGGAAAAAAAGAAGAAACTTGATTTGTATGAGTTTATGGTACGGTTTCCTGGAAGCGCTGCAGATGTCCTCAGGCTAACACTGCTGAGTCCACACGTTCATGGATATGTGGGTGAGAAAAACACTTGGGTATCACATATGTCAAAAGCAGCCACAGCCAGCATTATCACCCTGCCAGCAATTTACACTTACAAGCATGTGCAGTGACTTGATTCGAGTAGGGAATGATTTGGAGCACACTGGCCACTCGTAGATACTAGTATTTATTCAGCGTTTACCGTGCTGTAAAAAGAGCTCATTATATTCTTACTCTGTTTAAGTTACAGTCACCTCCTGGTTATCCAGGTTGGAAGTCGCTGTATGGTTTTCTTTTTCATAACTGAAACACAAACTGAAACCACATTACCTGTTTATTTTTTGTCACAGGGTAGCTTATTATTCTTTGGACTGTAGCCTCAGCGTGAGTTTATTTATTAGCTTCGCAGGCCGTGAAGTCACTCGTTCATATTGTGCTGTGCTTCTCAGCCCTCGCTGACGGGACTGAGCCTGCTGGTTCTCATTCTATCAGTCTAATCAGGGACCGAGTTACACCTGTGATGCCACGTGGATGCAATTAACTGACTGGCTGGGAAAAAAGTAGCAGCACTGTAAGCCCTGAAGACACAAACTGAGAGCCACTCGTGTGAAGAATTGCTGACA
Organism: Etia nguti; assembly: GCA_015106755.1. Taxonomy (NCBI): domain Eukaryota; kingdom Metazoa; phylum Chordata; class Actinopteri; order Cichliformes; family Cichlidae; genus Etia; species Etia nguti. The sequence continues at coordinate 14,645 of VUQG01025299.1, read as the reverse complement.
CCAATAAACCATTTTTTTTCCAGAAAGACAAATGTCGAAACACCCCCCCCCCCCCTTTTTTTTTTAATTTT
>VUQG01025298.1:0-21044 GCA_015106755.1 Etia nguti | reverse complement strand
AGAACCCCAAAGTACAGGCCGCAAGCCGAGGGGATATTAGAATACCCACCCCAGCCCGCCGCCTCTCACCAGGGGCAACTCCAAACTGTGACAGAGTCCAGCCCCTCTCCAGGAGACTGGTTCCAGAGCCCAAGCCATGCGTAGAGGTGAGCCCGACTATATCTAGCCGGTACCTCTCAACCTCACGCACTAAGTCAGGCTCGTTCCCCACCAGAGAGGTGACATTCCATGTCCCAATTGGCAGTCTTGGTAGCCGGGGATCAGTCCGCCAGGGCCTCCACTCCTGGCCGCCGCCCGACACAATGCACCCAACCCCTACGGCACCTCCTGCGGGTGGTAGGCCTGCGGGAGGATGGGCCCATGTCCCCATGTCCGCGGCCACCAGACGCTCGCCCTCAGGCACCCTCCCCGGGCCTGGCTCCAGGGCGGGACCCCGGTAACCCTATCCCGGGCAGGGTAAACTGTTCCCTCGATGTCTTCCTCATAAGGGTCTTCGAAATGCTCTTTGTCTGGTCCCTCACCCAGGACCAATTTGCCATGGGAGACCCTACCAGGGGGCAAAATCCCCCAGACAACATAACCCCTGGGATCCCTGGGACACACAAACCCCTCCACCACGATAAGGTAGCGATTCACGGAGGGGTGAAGAAAAAAAAAAACAAAACAAAAAAACCAGAATAGAAAAACAGAAAAACACAGAATAGAAAAATGAAATCTGAATCCCAGTACATTTTTTTGGAAAATACTTTTTAAACTGAAAATTGTCACTTTAAATTGATGTGTACAGATATTTGTGTATGAATCTACGAAAAAATGTATGGATAAAGAAACTCAGTCTATTTGCATAAAAGTGTATGTAGTGTCTGACCTATTTTTTTATATTTACTCATTTTTGTTTCTTTTTTTCAGTATGTGCTTGCACTTGTGGGCTTTTACAGATGTATTTACAAATACATTTTAAGGTGGTTCAGTGTAAAAAGACAATCTGAGCTGCCCTAAAATTATGAAATAAAGGTCACTCCTGTGACATGTACATGTGCCATTAATACTACTAATATGCAGATCATGTGTCAGTCGATAAACAGTATTTCTTCTTCTTCTTTAATTTGTAAGAAACTTGATAATTACACACATTAGATAGCTTAAAATTTGTAGATTAAATTAAAAAAAAATCCCAAAAATATAACATTACCCGATGCTTTAATAATGTGATTATTTTTAATTATAATTAAATGATTATAATGGATCAACAGTCACCTGGTAATGTTCTTTTGTCTTTTCCCCTCACCCCCAGCTGGTCCATGCTTGTTCTGCTGGAGATTTTTTCGTGTTAAAAGGGAGTTTTTCCTTCCCACTGTTGCCGTGCGCTTCTTCATAGTTGCTGTTGGAGTTTTTGCTTTAATACTGTAGAGTCTTTTTTCTACAACATAAAATGCCTTGAGGTGGCTGTTGTTTTGAATCGGTGCTATATAAATAAACCGAACTGAACTGAATAACAATGATGATTTACACTCTTTGGCTAGTTTCCTCAGATTTTAATCAGTAGATGGCAAAACTGGGCCCATCTAAATGCTAACTAGGCCTTAACAATTTCCTGTGGACGAGAGCTTCATGCAACACATGCAGCAAAATACTTTTTACTCTTGTGCTTCTTATATTTAGGTAAGCCATGGCAGTACTACTTATGTACAACATGATTCCACATTTATATTCATTATTTCACCTTCCACAGCCATTATATACCTTCTTTTACCATTTGAGCAGGAACATCCACCCTCCTGACGGTTTCAGAGCACATGACAAATGTAAATGTCACATGCAATTTCATTCCCCTTGTATTGCCTGCTGAGATATAAAAAGCACTGTTGTAAGTATACATATTACTGTGAATGTGAATAATGTAGTCCTCTCTATAGTCGAGCCAGTGAGGATCAGGAACTGGCAGCATAGTCCAGGCCACCCAGTGCGATGAATAAACCTGGGATGTCAAACAAGAAGCAAGGTAGGATAAATATGCCAAAGCCAAGTTGGACGGAAGAAGAAGAGAGCCCGAACAGGCTATGGTGAGAAGGACAGTGTGTGATAACAAGAACGAAGAATAAAAGCAGTGAATTAGAGGAGAAGATGTGAGTTTCTGTGTGGTGAACCTTTATATAAATAGGTGTGAGTGTATGACTGTATGTATTTTAGAGGGTGTCTCCAGGGTTTTATGGCACAATATCACAGGTGTTGACATGCCATTCACTATGTAGGTGCGCATATTTGTTTATGTGCATCTGAGGCTGATATTTGTTTTTATCATATCTAGCTATCAGGTTCTGTGTATATAGTAGAAATACAGGAAAGAACCAAAGAGTTTGAGGATGTCTCAAGGTCTCTCCTTGTGTTCCATCTATTTAGCACACACACAAACACACACACACACTTGTGCCAGCAGTCTGAAGGACGATTTATGGATACCAGTTGGTAACCTTTTGAGTAACTCTTTGCTTGTGGTTTCACATAGTAAAGGATCAGGGACAATATATATGTAGAGAGAAAAAAAAAATCAACAAAACCTTTCACCTCAGCAAGACCCATAGACTGATATAGACTGTATATAAAAGATGCACATCACCAATTATTTCCTATACTTTGAAATTTAAAGCCTTGGTGTCAACATTTTGCCCATGGCATAGCCCTAAAATGGTTGTTATCAACATAGCAACTAGCTATAGAGACTAAAAGTATTTCATTTGTATTTTCATGTTTTTTCATGGGTATAGTTGGGTATTTTAACCCAAGATGGGAGTGTGTTGGGACTTGTGTGCAGTTTTTGACACTTCCTTGTGAGTTTAACTTTTCAGCACTAAAGATATTACTGCTAGGAATGGAGTGATGTTGAGGTACGTGCTATATATAAATCTGTAAATAAATCATAGTTGTTTATTCAGTGTTACCTGTATGATCTGTACTGTTTGTGTGTCAGGAGTTTAGACTAGTTTAGTTCAGAGCTGTTTCAGGACTGTGTGAACCTTGTTGTTGTGTTGCTGCTAACTTCCTTTCTGTACCAGCCTGTTTCCTGTATGCTTCTATGACAGGACGCCTACATGCTTCCTCCCCTGGATTAGTGTGTGGCTCTGCTGATAAAATGGTACTGTCCAAGTCTATTTCTGTTTTCCATGTTCTCGTAATGCCATTTTTAGGACATACTAGCACATTGATGTCAATAAAATGGTTTGAAATTGATGGCTCTTGGAACATATACAATCTCCACATCTATCTTCATTGAAGCTGATAGAGATGGACAGAGGACAGAGGGTCTGAGAGAGATATAGGACATCTATTACAGCAGCTGACAAGTGGACTGAAGATTGTCTCAGAAGGATGGGGCATAATGGATGATTTTGAGAATATTAGGCATGCTTTTGTCAAGTTTTTCTTCCACTTGATACAGAAGGCACCTCTATCACCCAGACTTCTCTGCCTCAGCAGACAGATTGCTTGGCCTTGGATGGAATGAGCGTGCTTGAGTAGTGGGAGCGTTGGAGGAGAGAAGCAAAGACTTTTACCCTGATTTATGCTCTGTTTCTAGGCCACGGCCTTCATCTACCACCATACAGCGTCTAATCTCCCTGTTGTCTGTGAATTTATTTTTACTTAAAATGCCCTAAACCATATGAATCGTCTCATATGTTTCTACATCAAATTTTGTGTGCAAATAGTTCAAATCTTGCACATGTTTGGATTAATGATTAACCATTGTGTGACTCAGTTACAATTCCAAACACCTTTAGGTCTCCTGGGAACCCAAACTAGAAACATTACTTGGAATTCCCAACAAAGAGATCCCTGCGTGTCCCTGACTCCAGAAATATGCTGTTTACTCTCTCACTCACCCTTCTCACCCTGCTTTGGCCCCATTGGCTGTCAGCAGGGCCATTCATCCTGGGAGAAGCCAATGAGCAATAGGCTCAGACTCAGAGTTAAGCCAATCACACGGTACAAAGTGGTGACATTGAGGAAGATGCTGGGAATAGCTGGACTGTGTTTATGGGCTCCTGCCTGGCTGACAGAAAGCAGAACCCCTTGAAGGGAGGAAAAAAAAGCAATTAGGCAATTACACCATCTAGTCCTATAAGGATCCCACATCACACTGTTTTCTTAGCCTCTTTGAGAGCCGATAAGAGATGGCCGCAGCCAAGGCACAGAGGATGGCAGAGAAGAAGAATGGGAAGAGAACAAGGATAGAGAAAGGCTGCACGATAGAGAGGGTTAAGAGAATTAAAAAGGACAAAAGCAAAAGAAGAGAGGAGAAGTATTAAGAAGAAAGGTAGGGAGTGCTAGAGTTTAGAGAGGGCATGACAGGGTAAAGTCACCGGAGTAGGAGGGACAAAATGAAAGGTTAAATGCTAAAGGCCTGATGCAGTTTTGCTTTCTGAAGGTTATTAGCAACTTACTGGACATATTACATTTTTCATCTTTCATCTATTTTCTTATGGAAGTTGGGTTATGGTGCTTGAACACTATGGAAGGTAATCCAGATCCTGGTCTCCCCAGCAATCTTTTCCAGCCGCTCCAGTTGGATTCAGATGAGATGAAAAGTCTTTCTGTGGACAAACCTTCCAGTGCCCAGGATCTATCCTGATGAAGTTCCCCAGCCAAGTCAATATAGACCCTTTATGAAACAAAGGAGAAATGGCTTTACTGCAAGTGCATTTTAAACGCACCGCCAGGTGTAAACAGTTCTTAGTTCTTATAAATACTTTAGCTGAATCATTGGCATTTGCTGCAGCTTTACTGATTCCTATGCAAACAACTGCAACTGCAAAATTAAATTAAGGCGAAGAAAGAAGATAAAACTGCAAGATTTCATTCAGGTAGCTGAAAATAAGGCACTGTGGCAGGGCTCCATACGCTGATTTCTGCAACTGTTAATTGAAGGTTACCGTAGAAATCGCATAATTCAGTGTAGGAAAATGAATAGAAAGCATGCAGCTTCATGAAGGAGCAAATGCATGTCATTCATCTGATTTTATGTATCATTGAGGTTTTTATATGCAGTGTCATGGTTCTATATACGCTGACTCACAGGATAAAATCTGAAGTCGGCAGTGAACCAAAAATCATTCATCTAACTGCAGTGAGGAGCAGAACACCTGGGTGGTCTGCAGGCATCTCTCTCACTCATTCTCTCCTTGTATGTCTTTCTTTTCCTCCTCTGCTGTTCATCACTGCTTCTCTCTTTCACACTCTTCCACTGCTTTCTCTCTATTCTCTCCTCTCCCGCTCTCTGTGCCACACATTTTGCTATTTCTTTGAGAAACACGCCTCTCCAGCTAGCAAACCTCAACAGAAGAACCAAGATAAAAGTCGTAAACAGTTTTCTTCATTTTTTTTTTGCCTCCCCTCCACTTCCTATCTTTTGACTCTCTTTGTTTCAAAGCCAGTTATTCTCTCTTAAAGTATGCCATTGAGAGACACATATGGCCCTCAAAGACCATTTCAAATCTAATAAACAATTGTCAAGTGAGAGGGAAAGCAGAGTGAGTATGGGCCACTTTAAAAGCACATCAAAGGCCAGAGAAAGGAGAGGCATAAGGATGGGGAAAGGTGGATGTAGAAGATACACACGCCTGCAAATATAGACTGAAAATCACAAGCATGTGAAATGCATCAAACATAGTCAGCACTTTTGCATTATATGTACATTAATAATGATCTCTTAATGAGTTGGTTTTATTGGTAGAGGCGTGTTGTATTCAGATTGGCTCTCTAAGGACAAGTGAGTTTTATCTCAGTGATATCAGCCTCAGTGTTTACTGTTCACACTCTGCAGCCATATCAGCTATATTCATTACGGGTAGTGGAATATTTACTACTGCCATTGTTTCATATTAGAATAGTTAAACTGATGAAAAACAGGGAAGCTTTTATTGTGAAAAAGCCAAATTATAATGTATTTGGAACAAGAGTCAGTGCTGAGTGGATAGGTTGAAAGTTAACAATGGAACACTGAATATTACTTTTCATACTTTATTAAAACCATGTGGGAGCATCAGCTGCTCTTCTCTAGTGTTTCTGACAAAGGAACTTCTCGTTGATTTTCTGCTGCAGTACTCAATTACACCTGCTGTTAGCACGCTAACCACATATTTTGCCAGACTCACTTTAAGAAGAACGTGTGAAAGTGTTTAAGGTAGCTAAAAGTTAATCATAACAGTGTGAGAAAAAAAATCAATTTCCTTCATTTCCTATAAACATGGAAAAGAGACGGCACTGTATACTGAGGAGGTAACTAATATATTCAACTAAAAATATCAGACACTAAGTAAACTGAATAGTATCAAATGTTAAATAATCACTTCTTCCTTCTAAGCACTTCCTAACAAACATTCATACTACATCAGAGAGCAACTTGGGGTTAGTATCTTGCCTAAGGACACTTGGTATGCAAACTGGAGAAGCCACGGATCGAACCACTAACCTTCCGATCAGTAAATGCCCTGCTTTACCTCCTGTGCTACAGCTATGTAATACTAAAACTTATTCAACAAAGACATTTATTGAATTAAGGGACCCACATGGTTGTGTGCTATTCAGAGTGTTGCCTACATGAGGCACAACTCATCAGCCTCATAATCAAGGAAACGGAGAAGCTTCCAACAAGTTGTAACTGTTAACTGTCGCCAGGGGGTAGTCTCACAATCAACTGTTCTGCGGGCTACTCTTGTTCATGTTTGTGCTTTTGTTTGCCTTTTAGCTTAACAAGCGAACAAAGCCAAAGCCACAATATACAAAGAACTGTAGTTCACAACAGCCTGTCTGTACCTTTTTTAAATCATTGACATATATGTTTTTGTGCTTCTCCCTCTTCATGATAAAGTCCTCTATTGCTCCTTTTGCTGTTCAAGCCTACTTTACTTACTTTACTTTTCACAGCTGTCCCTGTGCAAATGGATGCAAACAGCACCATGAGTAATTTGGAGGACTGAGTAATTGACATACCGTGAAGATCTAACTAAGCAGCAACGTCCTGGCCTGACAAATGCACACATGTTAGTGCCAAAAAACTTCAGTTCTTCTATGGCCACTTGAGGCCACTGCAAATATGAGTCAGAGCCTACAGACTCCCACATCAAAATGGCCAACATTAAAAAACATGTTTCAAGCCTGGTACAAAATGTCTGGCCTCCAAGGATAGTTTTCATAACAATATGAAATACGAGTATCCAGTATCCAAAGAGGTGAACTAACCCTTTTCCATTGTGGTAAGGCTTAAAGTTAAAGGTGTGGCTTCTTTGACTGAAAGGTGTGTTCTGTCTCAGGCAGGTGTAGCTCTTTACCTGGTCTCACTTTAAAAGGAGAGTTGTAAAAGCTCACCTCTCCTTGAGTTGAAAAAAAAAACAAAAAAACATTCTTTGTATCAGGCTGTAAAAGTGCTAATGATGATATTAGTAGTATTATTCATATTGTCTAATGTTTTTTTCCCCCCACATTATAAGTATTGTATCTATTTTGCTAATTTTCAGGCACAAACTCATAAGCCCAATAACAAAGAAAACTGAGGTGAAACGGTTAGGATTGACATTGTGATATAGTGAATTTTAACCCTACGTACTTTCCTAAATATAACTAACTAAACAATAACTTAAACCAAAGACCAAAACAGAAGTACGACAAAAAGCACTAAAGCTTGTCATATGACTTATGTGAACTTTCAGAAAAAATGTCATACTACTAGATAATGTAGCTTTCAATTGAGGAAAAAATTTTTTTTCCTATGTAATGAAGAATACAGTACAGTTGTATAGAAATATAAAGGCATCACCTTGGGGCCACTGTGGATCAGGTAAGAGAGCTGGTCATCTACCAGTCTGGAGTTATCCTCGATACATCTATCGGAGAGTGTGTGTTTGTGTGTGTGTTTAAGCAAATGTTGGATAAAGTTTCTTAGGTATACATAAAAGCAGTGTATGGGTGAATGAGATTTGCAGAAGAAAGTGCTTTGATAAATACTATTTACTATTACCTATAACTTATACAGTACAGTGTGAAAATTTAAGGATTACCCGCCCAACTGTTCATATAATTTATATGCAAATGTTCTTTCAGAATGTTTTTCTTTTTCTCTGGTAGTGAAAGTCATCTGCAGACTTGACCTGTTTTTGACACAGAAAACAATATCCTTGCACCGAGTGCCCAAATAGATCCTAATTTAGGTGACAGGTGGTTGCTTGGGAGGGAATTTTTCTTTCACACCTCCACTGCACCCCACCCCCCACCCCACACACACACACAGAAAAAAACTCCTCCCAGTCTCTGCTAGAGGAGCCAGACTGGCTGAGACAGAGGGAGCCAAGTCTCTGTAGGGTGGAGGAGATGAGGAGGGTGGAGAGGGGGAGGGGACGAGAACAGGGGAGAGGTAGGGAGATAAGTCAACATCACTGCCTGTGACATAAATCACATCAAGACATGACAGTAGGACATTGACCAGAACCACTGATAAAACCCAGCAGGGAGGGAGAGAGCGGGAGAGACAGACATACAGAGAGTGCAAAGTAAAAAGCAGAGGAGGAGGAGGAGATGAAGAGGAGGCCCTTTCAGGTTATTATTACCCCTACACACTCCCAATCTCCAGCAAACAGTGACCACTAATGAGTGAGTCTGTAAAAGTTCTACTGTGAGTGGGTGGCATTGTTTAATACAGCTGTCTGCTGCTGCTGTCTTCCATTGTAACAAAGAGTTGGTTTTGGTGTTGTGAAGGGTTGGGCTTCTTGGCCAGTGTCATGTATCAGTAACAGTCTCTTTATACGTCTTCATAATATATATGAAACTCTGAACTACTTGCAAGGCAAGCAAATGAACTGCTGTGGTTGGCGAACCAGTATTTGTTCATGCTAGTCTTTGTCAGTGACATAAGCTTTCTGGGTTTACACCCTTTTCACTTTTATCTTCTAAGAAATATATATTATTTTATTTAATAGACTTTTATTAAAAAGAATACAAAGAGAATGTTACATGTTTGTTAAAGCATGTTGCATGCCTGGTGGTCTTTACTTCTGTCTGAACTTTTCTGTTTTTGCTGCTTTTATCTGCTTTCTTTGAAGTGCATCTAACATTGTTACACTCAGACAACATATAAACTCACTCACTGTGAGAATGTAATCGAACTGTTTATCAGAGGGAAAGTGTGACTTTTTCCGAGCCTGACATTAGCTGGTATAATGTTAGCTTATAACCAGCAGTTGTTGTTTAGTTGACTTAATGTCAACTGTCTGGAGATAACATGTTTAATCTGCTCACAACTGCGATAACTGTAACACATTGGAACACATAAGCATGTTTATGCATGTTTCTTGACTTCATTTCAGGAAGAGAAGATGAGGAGGAGGTGGAAATGAGGGAGTAGACAGAGCAGTGGTAGAGATGATGGAAATGTACATATAAAAATGTTAAATGGTCATATACAGTTTGAAAGAGCTATTTGTGATCTTTAAATTTAATGTAATTTAGTATCTATGTGGCCAGTCTCTAACCAGACACAGAAAACGTCAATGTCTGTCTCGGCCACTGTATTCACAACTGTGGGGCAACACGGATGGATCAGTTTGTCAAAAAAAGGCAGTCTACTCTAGATATATGTTTTCAAGTAGTTATGGTCTCGATTGCTAAATTTGAACAGTCTCATAAATAGCATATGCTAGACATTTGCCACTTCTGCTTAAATGGCGACTTCCCCCTGTGTCTATGTATGAGTTACATTAGCAAAGCCTTCAGTGGATGCTATCTTGAAATCTACCCTCTTATATCTAGCACCTTACATTAGTACAAATGTGAACAGCTACACTCGGTTGTTCATGTAAACTAATGACTGCCTTGGTAGCATGGGATGTTTACAGGGTGTGAAAACTAACAACATTTAATTCAATTAATCTCAATTCAGTTTTATTTATATGGCGCCAAATCACAACAACATGAAGTCTTCCGTGACCGGTTAGGGGTGAGGGGAAGAAGACAGGACAAAAACACGCTGTGAAAAAAACACACATAAATAATAACTAATGATCAAATGCAAAGTGGTGTATAAACACATAGTGAGTGAAGAAGAAACAATACATCATGAGAGCCCCCAGCAGCCTAGACCTATACATTCCTTTGAGTGTGTTCCTGACTCCAAATACAAATCGCCTGTCCCGTATATAAAATAACTGACATTGTAACAAGTTCCACAGTTGTAAACACCAATATCTAGCTCAGAACTGTCAGCAAACAATTCCCCTCTTAAGTAGCACTCTATTAAGAGTCCTATTTTGACTTGAGACACACCAGTGTCAAAGCAACTTTATGTTGATCAATGTGAAATTTCAACCAATTGCCAAAGTTTACCAAATTTAAGAAAGGACATGATAAATTCACATGACTTTGCCCCTGCCACTGCTGCCAGTAGTTTCACTAGAATGTATCTATTTTGCCATTAGATAATATAATACTGGTCATAAAGAATATGCGATCTCAGGACAAAAATTTAACGTCAGCTTTGTACAGCATTTGATAATCAACTAAATGAACTAAATCTTCTGCATATTCAAGTAAGTTTAAACAAAGAATTACTTAAGAATTATTTGCCATTCCTGTTTGACTCAGTTTCATCCAGGCACTCCTCAAACTGATAAACAGCTCCTTTTTCAGTGATCTCCATGAGGAGTTCCTCCCTTTGCTTCTGTTCTCTCACTCTTGCGGGCACAGTGAAAGAATGGAGATTCATAAACTGTTTGACGTCTCCATATTTCTGCCGTGGGGCTTAAATGAACTGTTTACTCAAGTGGCTAATTTGTTACAAAAACGAAACGTCTCTCTGTATACCGAAATGCACTCCGTGGTTGCAGAGGGTCTGTATCATCAGTGTGACAGCCACTAAAAGCCAAGCAAAGTGTGATGATAATAAATGGACAGTTCATCATTCTGAGGCCTTGGAGCTCATACTTGCAGGCAGTGATGTCATCATTTTGGTTTTCCAATTTTTTTCAAAGCCACTTTCCTCAAAGCGATAGTGTAAGTCATCAAATAAATAAATAAAAACATGACTTTAAGTCTCAAGTGAAATCCCAGTCTGGATCTCAAACTGGGACAAAGGTTAATCTCCCAACAGGACATTAACTCTGAACACACAGCCAAGATATCAAAGGAGTGGCTTTGGGACAACTCTGTGAACACCTTTGAGTGGCCCAGCCAGAGCCCAGACTTGAACCACACCATCTTAAAATGGCTGTGCACAGACGCTCCACATTCAACCTGATGTTCTGCAAAGAAGAAAGGGACAAAGTGTCCCAAGATAGGTCATGCTCAAAAAGACTTGAGGCTGTAATTGCCATCAAAGGTGCTTCAACAAAGTACTGATCAAAGTCTGTGAATACCTGTGTACATGTTTCATTTTTGTTTTTCACTTTTAATAAATTGGCAAGAATTTCAAGTAAGCTTTTTGACTTTGTCACTATAGGGTATTGTGTAGAATTTTGAGGTGAAAAATGAATGGCAACAATGTGGAGAGAAGACAAACTTTCAATCAGTATCATCAGGTCATGATACACTTTATGAACCCATTTGGTATTACATTTTCTATACTGAAATTATGATATAAAAAGTACATAATTATTGTTACAACATATGTTTATATTATTTTAATATGTTCTTCTTTTTACATATTTATAAAGTATGTGTCACTTTTTTAGTCATGAAACAAGTGCTGCAGGCATGGTTTATACACTGCTCAAAAAATTAAATTTACACTTTTATTCAGAGTATAGCATCACATCAGTTAAACTTCTGGGATACTGATGTGCTGTTCTGTGTCTTCCAGCACAGTTTCAAGAGCATGGAGGTGATTTCAGGAGACAGATAAGAAGAGCTGGACTCAAACCATCAGTACTACCAGTGTCTGCGCCTTTGTGGAAGGTTGAACAGGACCACCACTGCCAGGGCACTATAAAATGATCTCCAGCAGGGCACTGATGTGAATGTGTCTGATGAAAAAACAGAAACAGACTTCAGGAGGGGCCTGTGCTCACTGCCCAGCAACCAGCAACCCAACTGGCATTTGCCACAGAATACCAGAATTGGCAGATCCACCACTGGTGCCCTGTACTTTTCACAGATGGGAGCAGGTTCATCCTGAGCATGTGAAAGGATATGGAGAAGTCGTGAAGAATGTTATGCTGCCCGTAACATTGTTCAGCATGATGGATTTGGTGGTGCGTCAGGTATGGTCTGGGGAGGTATATCCATGGAGGGAACAGGGAATAGCACCCTGACTGTCATTAGGTATTACGATGAAATTCTTCAACCCATTGTCAGAGTCTACACTTGTGCAGTGGGTTCCTTGTGGTGTACGACAATACATCAATAATACCATTGACTGAGTCCATGCTCACCTGACTCAAATCCAGTAGACCACTTCTGGGACATTATGTTTCAGTTTATCCTTTGCCACCAAGTTGGAAGGACCACTTGTCCAGGACACTGGTGTCACCAGGCCCTCTGACCACCACCAGGCAACATGGGGTTAGTATCTTGCCCAAGGATATTTGGCATGCAGCCTGGAGCAGCCTGGGATCGAACCACCGACCTTCTGGTTAGTGGCTGACCTGCTCTGCCACCTGAGCTACAGCCAACCAGTAGCGTATTTGTGCATTGCATTGCTGCAGTCCAGTTTTGGCAAAATGGACTAAACTGCTGTATAATTTTTTTCACTTTGATTTTCAGGGTGTCTTTGAATTGAGCCCTCTGTATGTTGATAATTTACATGTCCATCAAATGATGTGGCATCCTTTTGTTCCAAACACATTGCCAAGTCTATATCAGTATAGATTTTCAGCATGATTTTTTTCCCAGTAAAATCTGATGTGTTTTCAAAGTGCTCCTCTAATGCTTTTGAGCAGTGTTTATACATATACCTACCATGAAACATTGTGATAAAAATGTTTGTTTTAATATAAAGAATAAAGAATTGAGGGATGGCTCAAGACTTTTGCACACATATCCTATAGTGTAGGACATTTTCCTCCAATAGACTTACAACGCAGATTTAATTCAGTACTAAAAATCAGCTGTAGTCCTTCTTTAAATGTTCAGTGGGGTAATTGTTAAGGAAAGGCCGTGAAAGTCAGCAGAGATTAGTCAAAGCTTCAATGTTTTGACTGGTACTGGATATTAGGGCTCATTATCCTGCCTCGGTATTAATGCTGCTCCACAAAGATGCAGAGAGAATGTCCCTGAAAGAGGGAGTGCTTCTTCTCCTTTGGGGGAACCATTTTGCTGCAGTAGCGAAACACTTCAGGACTAAAAAAATTCCCACCACTCAATGTTTCGCTGCCATACACATGAACATTCCATGAATCATGAGCAGAAAGAATGAGCAGCCCAGTTATAAAGCTGAAAATTAAACTGTGTTGCAATAAGATGGCATGCTCAGGAATTTAAATGAATATTTTCAGATCCTGAGTCACTGTTAAATACAAGTCAGGGACTACAGGGCAGTAAGTCATCCTCCATACCAAACTGACATCAAAGTTCCAGAATTGATGATCTTCCTCTTCTCTGTAAGCCCACAGCCGCATTGCAGACAGTATCAGAGAGCTGTGACATAAGGCTGAGCTCTCTCTGCCAACGCTAAAACCCTCACAGTGGGACAAGTGAAGTAGGAATTAGCGTTTTGTGTTTGCCAGACATGCAGCACTTTCACCAAGTTCAAAAGTGGAGGTGCTGGCTTATACGGCGCTGCACGTCAAACGTCAAACACTCACTGGGTGATTTAGTGGCTGAAAGGAAAATAGTAATTCCAGGAGTCCAATATAAATGTGTGCATGTTAAAGAGAGAAAACGAGGGCCGGATAATTGTAACAGAATGTGTGAAAGCGCATACAGAAAGCAATTCTGTACGAATGTGTTTGTCTGATGTATTTGGGTCTGGATCCCTCTGGGCAGCGGGGCCTGCTGCCTGTCAGGGTGAGTGGCCTTATCTTCCCCAAACATTTACTTAACCCTTTGTCTTACAGGGCTCAGGACAATAAGCCAGGCATGAGGAATCCCAGCATGAACACACACACACACACACACACACACACACCTCCCTGATTATGTCGAGTTGTCTCCATGCTGTCATCTTGTGGTTATATAATATTTTAATCAGTTGTCAAATACTACATCTTACAGTATATATTTATCTTTAACAAGGGTCATGGTTACACTTTCTTTTCACAGACAGTTGACAGAACAAATCATAGAATAATCTAGAGGAAGGTCATACTGAAGTGGAACTGAAGTGCACATCTTTAACCAAACTTGATTTGAACATGATTCCTTCAATGGAACTCCTTCCTCAAAGTTTTCCTCTGCTCCAAAATAAATTCATGCAGTGTAAACATTGTCTCTTGGTGTAGCAAAACACTGGCGCTGAATTCATTTGCTTGTTCACTGAAATATTCTTTGTTGTCTCCGTTCACTTGAGAGAGATCAATAAACAGCTGGATAGAATGCAACAAGTGATAAGTGAACATCCAAAAGCAGGAAATAGTTGGAATCCTGGCATAAATCCTGGAACTTAGTTACTTATTTTGATAGCAACACAAAAAGATATGTGGCTAATTGTGATCAAGCTCATGGGTTTGGTTTAAAGAGTAAGAGGGACACATTGGGTAGAAGGTCATGGTGGTCCTCACCAGGGAATTTTGTGCATCACACTTCATCTGCTGCATCCTGTTCATTTTTTTTTTATATCATCCATGCTGAGTCAACATACACACACACTTTCTTTTCTGTTTCCCTGGCTCCAGGTGCCAGAGTCCAAGTACCAGCTGACAGTTCTGTCTGATATCAGGCTACTTCAATGTCTTTTATTTGGGGTAGTAACCTGTCTAAATGTGCACTCACTCACTTTGATGATAAATGTATTTTAATTTACAAACTCCTGGACATTATTAGTTCAGCAACAAATTTTCTGTTATGTTCAAAAGTTTATGCACTTACATCGGTGTTCTAGAATATCCATTAAAAATCATGCACATGTAACTAATTTAATAGTTAGAAAAATAGTACTACTTCTCTCAGTAGTGCTGACTTCTGCTGTTGCTAACTTTCCAGTTCCAGCACAATCGTCATCCAGTCAGTATTTGCCTATCCATAGTTGAGCTATGTGCTATTGGGCTTTTGAGAGGCTGCACAAGAGCACGTTGAAAAGGTTGGAACCCCCACTCTGTAGATTGTCCAGTGGCAAATACCTATGCAAACAGACATCACCATCATAGCATAAAAGAGCCATAACGGTCTTCCAGAAAAAATGTAACTTACCTCTGTGATTTTTCTTCTTGATAGGGATCTTTTAAATCACATTTACACACTTACTCATTGACAATTTTAGGAGGGCATTCAGGAGAGGCTCTGATTAAACAGTAAAACTCCTCTGCATTAAAAAGAGCCGGCTGAGGGGGTTGAGGCATCTGGCTGCCTCCGCTACCCGTTGCCCAGTTGAGTGGCAGAAAATGGTACCTGTCAATGGCAGATTTAGGAAATTCAGAAAATTATATGAAATTTAAACACCTGACTCATAGCCATGCGGACACTCCAGTCAAACATATGAACCAATACTGGTCATGCCGGCTGTGTTACACAATTTGTCCAAAATAGCTATTTTAGTTCCATCTGTAAGTGCACAATATTAGTTCATTCAATTTACGAAAATGTACCTACATGTAGTTTTGAATTTTAATTTGGCTTTAGTTATTATAATATTATAATAACCTTTGTTTTCACTTGATATTTAATCTGGATGACTTTTGCCCCAATATCCATTATGGACTGATTTTCATTTAAATTTATCCTTAAAGTTAGAAATGTGACACCACTGTTATTGCTTACTGTTGATTCATGTTTCTGCTGAAGTCTTAAGGCTTAGAAAACACCATCTGACATAACTGTTGCATAGAACTCTTGTTCTGGTCCATTTGACCAGAACTATTTATTTCTTCTTTGAGCCTCTTCTCCAGGCTGCTGTAAAGATGGCCTGTTATCTGTATGTTTAGCTGATGAATGAAAAGAATGGTGCAATAAGCCTTTGTTTATGTGTCAGCTGAGAGGAAGAGGAGGAGGAGGTGGTGGTGGTGATTATCTTTCTGCATGTGGTATAAAGAAGATGTACAAAAATGTTCTATGTATATCTATGAATGGGTCACATTTCTTTGTTGGTGGATGTGTTTAGTAGATTCTGTCCAAGGTGTATTTGAAGCAGAAGAAGAATGACAGATGACGATGACTGATGGCAAACTTCTGACTGCAAACTTCTGCTGGTTTCTTTGTTTTTGTTTTATTGCCCTTCGCCTCAGCAAGCACATCACCGAGTGGATCGTTATCATTGTTTTTTTTTCTGACTGGCCTCAGGTACTGCTGCACAGCTGAGTAAAGAACCTGGAATTTTTGGTGAGTGAAATCCTAGCATTTTATTAGTGTGTTATGTTAGGATTCATTAGCCGGCACGTGTGTTGTTTTACAGTCTAAGTATGTGTTTGCTAACCAGGTTCACTAGCCTTATGCGATAGCTTATCAAGCCACCTTCTCTGGCTCCCATAAATTGAAGTTTCATAATACAGAGTCCAGAAACCAATTGGTGACATCATGTTGTGCTCAACCATTTTTTATATATAGTCTGTGGTTTAAAAACAAACAGAAGCTGGAAATCTTAAAAATAAGAAGGCACCAACAACTCTTTTGGGGTCAACTTGAAAGAAAGACAGATGTGAAATGTAAAAGTGAGGTCAGTGGTTAAATATAAACCATAATGTGATTTGTAGAATCCCAATATAGCTGTATTATTTCCTAAATATTGCCAATACAAACAAAGGGAGCAGAATTTTAAGCATAGTTTAAAAGATAAAAGACCTTTTTATGAAAGTTTGACCTTGTTTGACCTTGAAGAAGAGGTCAAAGGTCCAAACATGTATAACATTCCCCATATTCCTAAACAAACAATGCCAGTAAGAAACATAGTTTTAATAAATAGCTCTGTGTAGCTTTATTATCACTTTGGCCTTCAGATCCATCTATTTACCTTAAAGGAGAGGTCAGTGGCCAAATGTGATATAATATTTCAAATCTTTATATGTTGAAAGCACACACCACTCTTGTAAGGCTTTTTGACAGTTTTTTTTACCAATAAATCACGAAGCTGAGTTTTAAAACCCTGATGGATAAAAGCCAAATTTAAATGGATCTTTAACATGACCCTACTCTACACCCCTGCAAAGTTTTATCAGAACTCATCCAAAACTTTCCCAGCTATCGTGTTTGCAGGCAGAAAAAGTGACACGCAAACACACAAACACTACCAAAAACATAACCTCCTCGGCAGAGGTAATAACTTTTACTCAGAGTTGCAAAAATCTGACCTGGGTCTGGCAAGCCCTGAGATTCACTCATCATTACCAGAAACAACTAACTCCAAGGACTGATCACCCATTAAACCATTTCTGTGAACTTTTGATCCCAAATGAAGGATGAGCTACCACGTCATGTAATCAAACAAATCATGACAAAAAAAAATAAAAAAACAGTATGTCACAAAAGAGAAGATTCTGGGTCAAATCTCCTGTTCATTTTCTTTCATATTAAACAGATATGACCAGGAACTCTTAGAAATGATTGTATAGCAAATCTGAAGAGCTAGTTTATAGCATCTCCCTCTCTCTCCCTCCCTGAGTAACCCATCGGCTACACTTGGCTAAACCCACTGCAGACAGTCAGTCGTTGGTCTGCACATTCTTTCCCTCCTGAAAATCAATGAAATAAATAGGGTGCATCTCGGTGCAGGAAACAGAGGGGAGGCTGCTCTGTGGGTTATCCAGAGTGCACATTCAGAAGCTCAGACAGAAACAGATGAGCCAGAAAGACTGATGAAGGTAGAGACTGAGAAGTTAGAGCAAGAGAGAGAGGAGAGAGACGGAGGAAACAAGGCAGCTGTCAAAAGGCGGGGGAGAGAGAAACAGATGAAGGTAAAAGGAATGGAATAAGAGTGTCCAGGGGATCAAGTTAAAATGACAACAGGGACTTACTTAGTCCAAAATGTGCAGTGGGGAATTGGGGGAAAATGAAGATTAAAACAAAAGGAAATCAACAAACACTGGAACAAGACAGATGTGAGTTGAATGAGATGCACAGCAAGCAAATCAGAAGATGAAAACATCAACATGAGTGATCTACAAGGAGTCTCATACTCTGAGGTGAACAGAATTTGATTCTGGCAGCTGGCAGAACAGAGAGCTGAGGGGAAGGGAGAGATAATAGAGAAGGACGAGAGAGAACTCGACATGCAGCAGTTTACGACAGTCATAATGATCATTATTTAGTGCAGCGCTTAGGTGCAGGGGCAGCGGCAGAGGGGATGACTTCACCAAGTGGAGCTTCGTCAGAAGATCAAACACAGTGCGCTCAGCTTAACTCCACTGATGTATCTTCAAAGCACAAGAGGAGCAGAGAATACACATAAAGTAATACCTCAACCTTGTGTACTCTGGAGCAGACGAAGAAAAGAGAAAAAAGTGATGAAGCCAGACAAGAGTTTGCAGCCATGTTTGCAACTCTGACAGTGTGTCTGACTTCCACTTCTTCTGTTTGCAAACGTTCCTGTAGATTTACACAGTGTACTTACTGGTGTACTAGGACACACTGCCTTGATGGTGTCTTTTTCCAAACAATAAATAGATGGTAACTGTTTGGTGGTTGACTCACAACAGAAAACACGAGTGTGTAGGACACAGCAGGTTGAGGTGAATGCTATCTGATGGTCACTGCTTGAAAATTCTCTGTTGCTGCTTGTTTGAAATCAAAATGCCGACACTGTAAAGTGACTTTTGGTGCTGTGATGACCTTGATACTTATAAAAGGTATTTTACTGCAATTGAAACCTATAAAAAATGCCACTTTTTCTGTTGTCTCAAAACCATTTATCAAAAACATAATGGAAATTTCATTCTGGACAGACTTGGTAGCCCCTCTTTTTATGTAACACTCATTTAATTACTCTATTCTCCCACTCTGCTCAGTCAATCCCTCACAGATTTTAATTTTTCTGCTTTACTGTTCCTTCAATCTTCAGCTCTGTTAAATTCTTGCTTTCTTTTCTCTGCACTTTCTTCTGTTAACTCAACCACTGTTTCCAAACCTTCCGACTTATTAGTCCAACTTCATTCTCTCAGCTTTGCTCCTGTCGTGGCTTCTAGCTCCCCGGCTCCCTCTCTGTCTGGCTCCCATCTACGTTTCTTTCTGCTCCAATCAGTTTCCCGCCCAGGCTGAAATTAAGTCCTAACCTCTTTTCTTGTTACTGACCTAGCTCAACTGAGTTTGTTGTTTGTTAACCATGGCTATGATGCTCTGTGTCTGTTACAAATACTTGGGACATGGTGAGACACTTCTTGGACAGGCTGTACCAAAATGCAGCTTGTTATTTGTCAAATAACTCAACTGAAAACACTCCACAAAGCACCAACAACACATAAAACATTAGAGGTCCAGTGTGGTGATTCAAATCTGTATGTAGTGTGTTCAGTTCATTTCAATTTTATTTAATCGTGCCAAATCATAACAACAGTTGCCCCAAAGTGCATTATATTGTAAGGTAAAGACCCTACAATAATACAGAGAAAACAGAGAAAACCCCAACAATCATATGACCCCTATGAGCAAGTATTTTGTTGACAGTGGGAAGTAAAAACTCCCTTTTAACAGGACGAAACCTTCAGCAGAACCAGGCTCAGGGAGGAGCGGCCATCTGCTGCAAGCAGTTGGGGGTGAGGGAAGGAAGACAGGACAAAGACATGCTATGGAAGAGAGCAAAAGATTAATAATATCTAATGATTAAATGAGGAGAGGTGTATAAACAGAAAGCAGAGAGCGTCTGTCTCCCAAATCCAAGTTGGAAGCTGGTTCCACAGAAACTGGTTCCATTGAACCAGTGTTCTGCTTGTCAATCAAAGTAGTCGTACCTCTGACTCCAAATGATTATACAAGTGAGCTATAGCTGACATACATACTGTATGAATGACAAAACTATCCAAATAACCTTTCTGATGCAGTAGCCCCTTTATACACTCTTGTGACCAGTGTTGGGTATGACGCATTCCACAGTAATGCATCACTTTAATCACACTTTTCAGTAACACAGTAATGTAATATGTAACTGTAAGAAATTCAATAATTACATTACAGTTACAGAAATTATATTACAGACAGAAACAACTGCAATAATAATAATACTGCTAACAATATTGTAGGATCTTTGCTTTGAGGTGACTGTTGTTGTGATTTGGATGATATATAAAATTGAAATTCAATTAAAAATTAACACACCCTTGGCTTTCATCCACACAAACAGCATGCTGACACAAAGCTAGTGAACCAAGACAATCGAGAATGATGTTAAATTTGAGTGTGTGATGACCCCAGCCCAGCAGCCAGACCCTGCAAGCCAGTATCACAGCAAAACCTGCAACAGACATGCTGGTCCATAGACATGCTTGCAGAAGTTGCAGTAAACTGCAGTAACATCACTGCAGTGATATTATATTTCATGTGGAACAGGGAGTTGTGTTGGTGAGTGGAATTGTAGCCTCAGGTTTACATTGTTAACAGGTGATTATGTGTCATTCTTAAAAACCTATTGCACTGTCACATAATTACCATTAACATAAAGTTTTAAGAAGTATGCAACAAGTAGTGTAAAAAATTAAAACTTCCAACACATAATTAAATAACATACTGCATTACTTTCATGAAAAGTAATGTAATGTGCAATACATTGCTTTTTTCCCCCCTCCTTGTCTTGAACTAGGGATCTTTCACATGTAAGGTAAATAACTTAACCACTATTCAATTCGTGAATCACTTTTTTTCCCTTTAAGTATTATATTTGTATAAGCCATGCCCCTGGTAGTTATGTTAGCTTCCAAGGCTGAAAACAGCCACAGTGGAGTGTGCTATCACTACCCCCCCCCCCCAAAAAAAAAAAAAAACCCGCCCCGGGG
>VUQG01025297.1:0-13595 GCA_015106755.1 Etia nguti | reverse complement strand
AGGCCTCGCTAGCTGAACTGCACAACTGGGTGACCAACACGTCGCAAGGCCCGCAAAGCGTTCACAAACACGCACTAGTTTTGGACCACTTAACGGCAATGTCATCTCTTACAACCGCTACCGTTTGGCAGTGACTATGGCCAAATATCGAAAACGTGTCAAACCAACCCTCCTTGCTGTGTTTTTGCTTCGCTATGTTAACGTTTTAATTTCACATACCTGCCCAGATTCTGTCTTCCCCCGCCGCTTCCTCCGGCACCGGAGGCGGCGACGGCACCAGCGGTGCTACCACCGCCGGGCTTGCTGCGATTTCCACCGGCCTTCATTGACATGGTGATCCCATAAAAGACAGCGTCTTTAACAGACCAGTTTCACCCCGCAATTTCTTGACGCTGAGACGGTGTGTGGTTGTGCGGTACCTCACTAACGTTGGGCAATCCGAAGACCTAGCTTAGCCAGCAGGCTAAAGTCAACGTGCCTGTTCAAGAGGATGCTTTGCTAAGCAGCTAGCCTGGCTAACAGTTGCTAGCTAAATTAGCGACCTGTACAATTCCTATTAAAACTGAAAAAAATAATATTTAAAAAAGACAACACGCTCTAGTAACTTTTCCGAAATGAACATGTGTGTTACACCTCTTGTCAATTTGTTATATAATTATTATCTCAAAATCGAGTTTGCAGCTATCTCGGATTCTTTCCGTTGCTAACAGCGAAAAGACCAAAACAGCCTGAAAGGGGGACAAAAACAGCGGAGGGATATGAGAGGCGTGACGGCTCGCAACACTTCACTCAATATTTTTATACGCTGTGTTATTTGAAAACTATTAATCTTGTAAACAGATGAACTTGACCATTTTTAACGTAAAAAAACAATGCAGACATTTGTGTTAAACGCGACACAGTTACATCATGGCACTATTTTCAGGAAGTCCATGAATTTTCAATTACTATGTAGTGTCATCCACGTGAGCCGGCGAACGCACTACTAACACACACAAACACACACACACGGCGGGTGTGGGCATAGTGATGGCTAGTATCCACTGCAGCATGAAGGTTTCCAATTAGCAGGATTGGAGGGTCACTTTGAGGTAGTCCCATTTTTCGTTAATAACTGGTGTAACTTCCACAATCTTAATATGACAAGACAGCTGTACAAAAAGGATTTCAGTCTAGTAAACTAAACTAAACAAAGTGGGGATCAAAAAAGTTTCCTCAAATAAAAAATAAAGTAAAATAAAATAAAATAAAATAAATAAATGGACCTACAAAACTAACTAGTAGGCCTAAGGGGTGTTTCTAGAAGAGGGGCATTGGGTGGCACCAACCCCCTAAGATTTGACCCCCCCTTTCCAAAGTTGTTTCCTTGTACTTTATATAATTTTTTCATGTTATGCTGCTTTCTGTTTTTACTCCAATATATATTGGAAGTAATTAGTTTTAGTACACTATACTATTTCTATTAGTTACTTTATTAATTTATTATTATTTTTCTAATAAATTCAGTTATTATAGATAAAGTTACTGATAATATAAAGTGATTTATCTATAATAATGTGATTTACACCTCAATAAATAAATAATAATGATTCAATAATGTCATCTCTATGACTTTTGAAACACGCCATTCCAAAAAAAAAGAGAGTCCTTTAACTTTAGGTACTTATATATTTTAATTATACAGCCTGTGCACTATTGAGGTAGTTAAGCAAGGTTATAATTGTTACTTACATAACAAGTCCTAATAATTTTTTCCACTTTGCAAAACATTTATGCAGTGCACGATTGTGCTTAAATTCTTGCGCAGCATCACTTTATACAAAACAAATCTGCAATAGGAACCAGGGCTGCACATGAGCCAGAAAAATTGTGTTTTCTTGCCCATTTCTATACCTTTTTTATTTTATTTTAATTTTATTTTCCCACAATGTCAAATGTGGTAGCGACAATGTTATTGCATGGGCAGGTATAGCTGCCAGTGGAACTGAGTCAGACAAATAATGCAAGACTGACTGGAATGTAAATGGATAATGCCCCAAAGCCTACTGCAAAGGCAACCGAAAAGTTTCTCACAGCAATAAATGTGATATTCTTCAGTGGCCAAGTTGGTCACCTGATCTCAATCTAACAGAGCATGCTTTTCACTTACTGAAGGGCAGAGCGACACAAACAAGGAACAACTGGAGGTTGCTGCAGTAAAAACCTAACTGAGCAACTTAAGTGCGGAAACAGGATTTGGTGATGTCCATGGGTTTTAAACTTCAGGCAGTCATTGCAAGGGATTTTCATTCGAGTATCTGTTTTCTTCCCCTTATTCAATTCAGGGTCATGCTGCACTTATTTTGATAGTCATAATTCAGCATTTCTTCATTTTCTTCTAATTTTTTTTAATGTTGCTTTTGATCTTGCTGAGTTTTTCCACCTATCTTTCTTTTTTAATAGAAAGAGAGACTAGTTTCCGATAAAATGAAAAATGAATATAATGTTATAATATTATAAATAACATTTGGAAAAAAAGACTTTCACAACATGTCCATGTTGTGTCTGGAGTTTATTTCCAATATTCTTTTTTTTTTTTTTATAAATAATATTAATTGTCATTGTCCTTTTTTTAATTTAAAATTTCCATGGTCAAATCTTAAATATATTGTTGAGTTCAACGGTTTGACCTGTTGGTCTAGGATAAGGAGTCACTGCATGAAGAAATACCATGACTTTCTGTTCTATAATAATCAAAAGATATGACTTCATAATTTGTATGGAACTGAAACATATGTGAAGACCAACAATAAGAGATAAACATGTCCTTTAAGTAGGTATTGATGGATACATTTGTCACTTTAATGTTGCATCTGTTGAAGGTAAGCTGATTTAAATACTTTATTAACTAATGGGTAGGATGTATTTACTCTAGTGTAGCATGTGGATTAAAAGAGATTCATAAATATTTATATAACATGAATTTTTAAAATGGTATTAATATTGAAGCTATATGTTATCCTGAACAAAGTGTATCCCCATCAAACACAGTATTTTTAGTGCTATTTTTCTGTTGTCTTCCTCTTTTGGATTTATTATGGTGGCAAACAGCTTTCAGCTGCATTACCACTATCTGAGCTGGAGTGTGGACCAAAGGTCTGCCATCTCGCCATTCTCAAAAAAAAGAAAAAAGTGAGAGAGGGAGAAAATGCTTTATGCTTTTCAACCATAAAGAGAGAATTGCAATGACCAGTATGACCTTTCTTTAATCTTGTCATAACACTTTAGTCTTTTCCATTTTGTCCTACACATGGTGCCCCCAACTGATGGTTTAGTAAAAAAAAAATTAAAAAAAATTAAAACACAACCCCAAAGCCTTGCTGTGATTACTTTGTTCCATTTATTCTTCTTCATCTATTTCATTTGTTCTTTAATTAGTGTTTTAGCTCCTATATTATTGACATTATTAAATTTTCCAAAGTGTTGTATGATATACCTACATATTCCCATCAAACCCAACACAGCAAAGAACCCACAGACAAAAACATTTGGTGAATACTAAATAGAATGATTCAGTGCTGCACAATACTATGATGCTGTTACTACTTGCTCTGGGATGGATTCTCTGGTATGATGTTTCTTATCTTGGCTGGACAAGTTATAATCTTACAAGATAACTTGTGCACACTAAATAAAAGCCCATAAGTGCCTAACACCATCAAATGCATGTGATGGTGATAACTCCGCTTATCAAGTTTTATTTTCACCTTGGGTGGTCATAAAATAAAATTCCTCCTTCACTAGCACATAACTTAAGCACTAACTAAAGGACTGTATAGTAGTATAGGTGGTGCAGCAAGAAAGTTTCACCTATTTATGTGCTTGAGCAGCACAGATTTCACTGTATGACATTCTGAGGTGAGAAGAAAACATAATTAGCTGGATTTTCTGACACTATTAGTGACATATAGACTTGTAGTAAATTATAATGTGCACATGCATTCATATTTAGATGTAATCATGTGTGCACAAGGTAAATAACGTATGCACATAAAGTAAATATAAAAAAACCATTTACCATTAGATAAATAGCTTTGTTTACAGAAGATAAGCTGTTCATACAAACTTGCCACTCAAGCATAGTTACATACCACTTTATGGATAGTCGTGGGCACTAGAGTACTACATAGGCGAACAGTTTTTCTCAATAGTTTGCTTGTGGTTAATTTACATTTGCATTTGCAGAGTGATTCAAGTTGAACAAAAAGTGTTCGGACAGTTTTTTTTAGCTTTTCTTGAAGATTCAATGTGGTACAAAAGTACCATACTGAATCTTTCAAAAAAAACCAAACCCACCTCTCATTTCTTTATATTTTACTTCCAAAGCCAGACTTTCTTAGCATTTTTAAAGTGGTCCAGAACAATAGTTATCCAGGCTCTCTTATTGCTCCCTCTAAGTATTTTTTCACTTAACACTGACCTACGTGATGTGTCGACACATAACAGCCAACTTAGCAAAGAACCGATTTTAAATTGCACCTTTAGGGACTTTGTTATTAGCAGCCTGTCACAAAAACACATAATTTGTCCCCATTTCTTTTGTTGAATCTACGAAAAATGCCAAAGAAGGTGATTACCAAAGACCAATAAGCTGGAAACGTGGCATATCTCAGTATGGTGTGCATACTGAGGAAACTGGACAGGGGAAGGACAAAAGAAAAAGCAACGGGCTTAAAGAACTGTTTGCAGCTGACGAACGGTATCCAAAAATCATGTCCTTGAGAAATATGGGGGAAAATGCAGCAAAAACCTGACACAGACCACCTGAGATTTATCTGGTCCTTCAGAGATGCATTTGGTCTGCTGAGCCCTCATCAGAAATGGTCTCAATTAAAGGGTGCCTGTCAAGAAGAGAAACAGGGGGAAAAGACTGATGTATACCAAATTACACAAGAACTAGATGGCAAATCAGTGGCAACAGGTCTGATGGAATGATTAGTCTAAATTTGACATTTTTGGTTCAAATTGTCACGAATATGTACAGAGGAGGTCAGGAGAAAGGTACAACAGTGAGTATCTACAGCCATCTGTAAAACACACTGGAGGCTCTGTTATGATTTGAGACTGCATTTCAGCCAGTGGTGTTTGGGATCTTATGGAAATTGATGGAATTATGAATCCAGAAAAGTACCATTAGCATGACAATGCTCCCAAACACATTTCCAATGTAGTAAAAGCATTAATGGATGGATCCCCAGACGTCAATATTATTAAAGCAGTATGGGATCATCTCGAAAAAGAACAGAACAAAATGCAGCCAACATCCAAAGAAGAGCTTTGAATGTCTTTAAAGAAGCCTGAAGAACTATTCTTGAAGACTACTTAAAGAAATTACAATAACGTTTGTGTAAGAAGGTTCAGGCTGTGTTAAAGAATAAAGACAATCATACCAAATGCTCCCTCCCCCAAATCTTAGTTACGCTTATTGTTATTTATTAGTATTGTTTAGTGAATCGTATTTCCCTGCCCCAAAATGAGTCGTTGGTGGGTGAGTACCCATGCCAGTAAAGGAACAGAAGAGTCTGTTAACTCATTTGACAGTATCTATTTTTCCTGGTATTTCTGATTATTTGATAAAGTATATATTATGTTAAAGTATATCAAATCTAATTATATAAATAAAAATTTGAAAGCAAAAGAGATTTTTTTTCACGCTTGGATGTAGCTAAAACTCATTGGGTGCGCCGGTAATGTCTCTGTATAAGAAACATTTTTAAAGAAATCGTGGAAGTCTTATTTTTAGGGGTTACCTGATGGAATACCGCCACCTGCGGGGATATTTTTTTTCTTTTTTTTGGAAGGTAGGTGTCTTACAAATGATCTTAATTAATTAATTTTAAATGAGGGTTTATGTATGAGAATGTCTTTGAACAAGTGAGCACATTCTGATATGAATTAAAGTGTGATGGTTGTTTTTTTTTTGCTTGCATTTAACTTTTTAAATACAATTTCCTATAATGTGGTGTTACATGTAGATTTTTAAGTTGAGCTTAACTATATTTCCGCCAGGGGTAGTTTTGCTTTAGTTCAACTTCCTCCACTGTTAAGTAATTGGTAGTTTGCAATGCTGCTTATGGGACTTGAGTCCGCATTGAAAACTAGGTCCTTATAAGGACCCATTACAGTGTATCCAGTTCAAACGTAATTGATTGTAAAAAATAATTTGTTGTTTTAAAAATACAAAAAACAAATACATGTATTATACGCCAAAAATTACGTGCTGAGTTATAGATTAAAAACGTGTAGCCTCACATATTGTCCAAATTTAGGAATTTTGTCAATAATTTTAATCAGGCGATCTGTTCGGACACGCGTTGTGTGTATTCCTCTGGCAAGACCCCTATGGGATTAGCAAAACAGTCCAGAGATGCGGATATCTTTTGGCCACCGCTGAATGCAGTCTCCGATAGCTTCTGTCATCTGTTATGTATTGTTCCTGTTCCGTACGAGTTCTGATGGTTATCACAGTCTGCTGACAATTTTAACATCCCTGGCTTTGACTGGAGCAGGAAAACTGACGCGACTCAGTTAGCTCGTTAGCTAGCGTGTCAGAAGGCTCGACGACATAATAGATTGTCCTGCTGCTGAGAACGCGGTGTGCTCGTCTTGTCAGATTAACCCAGGTGTCACCCAGTGTACTATCACTAATTTTCAGAGAGCATCTTCGTTCCGTCGTATCGTTCACTGTTGTCTTTGTTATGTAATCGCCTATTTTCACCGTGAAATGTAGCAGCATACAGCAGCTTGGCCAGTCTTCAGTGTCTCCGCAGCGTTAGCAGCGCACTGCTCTCACTGCGCTGGCTAAAAATACCACTGTAAGGTCCCCCTGCTCGCTGCGTCTCCAAAAGTGCTGGACTTGTCCCTGTTGGACTTGTCTTTTCTGGTCACCTTGCTCGCAGTTTGCCACTCTACATGGTCACTACAGTGAATTTGAGACGACTGGAAGAGCGAGTCGGACCCCGAGGTTGTGAACCGAGCTGGTCTGATCTAACGTTAAATCGTACCAGCTGCTGGGCTTCGGTTTTCCAAGGGAACGGCACTCGGCTTTGGTTGATCTGTAGCCGAGTATCATTTTGCCCCGATGGCCTTTTCCTGTTATAACTAGTAGTATAGAAAGCCTTGGTGCAGCCCGGGGTACTTTATAAAGGTCAGACAAGACACAAACGCTTCGTTTCCAGTGTGTTCAGTCTGAGTTTGGGGAGGCAGACTTCATCTGTCCGGAGCACAAAACCATGTCGGAGGATAACAACGCAGACAAATTCATCAAGGTAACCTAAAATGACACTTTACTACTTCTGCTTCTTTACTGGTCCACACAGGTGATGGAAATATTGTTATCTTTTTAAAGCTGTTGCTCAATGCATGCTACATGAAGAGCGCAGTGTTATCTTGTTTCATGAGTCATAAACTCATATTTATTGACAGCAGATGAGTTTTATGTGTGATATGCATGGCAGAAATGTAAAACATGTTTAAATAAACATAATATTCATTTATTTGTAGTTTAGACCTATTTAACAATGGTCATGATCATTAACCAGCCATATTTCCCTGCAAACTGGTTCTGGGGTTTGTTCCTGGCTGGCTCCCCTCAGTGTGTCATTGCCCTGGCATCTATGTCAACAGTAAAATGTGATCTGGAGTTGTCCTGGCCCCTGCTTTCATGGTTGGGCAAGAGGTACTCTAGAACTGGAGCACACGTTCGCTGAGTAGCTTTCGGCTAACCCTGACTTTGTTTTATCAATTACCTGGCACATTAAACCAAATGCTGAGAAATAATCTTGCACGTTTCCTTGCTCCAGAAAAAATTAAATGGATTAAAGCGTTACAAATCTGTGTAGTTTTTGGTCACTCATCCTTCAAGTTGTGTGATTTAAGAACCCTGGACTCCCTCTTAGAGTGATGGAATAATAATAATGTATACTTTATTGATCCCTGTGGGGAAATTCCTCTCTGCATTTAACCCATTCACTCAGTGAATTAGTGGGCAGCCATTGGGCGCAGTGTGTAGGGATGGTACCTCAGGGTAGCTGTTCAGGGGAATCGAACCCCCGACCTTCCGATCATGGGGCCACCACTCTACCTACTGAGCTATCCCTGCCCCAGGGAATCTGATGACTTTGTTACGTTGTGGGGGTTTGCTGACATCATTTGGGTCCCCTTAGAATGAAAAGTCACTGCAAATCAATAGAGAGTTGTTCTGTTTACTGCATTTATCTCTTAGTGAAACTAAATGGAGTGGTGTTTTTCCAGAATGACAGTGCTTCTGTCTTTTGGTTCAGTGAGTCACCAGTGACTCACTAAACCTCACATTCATCAAACATAGGGTATAATGAGTGTGAACATTATGTGAATCATATGCTATGGCTTTCACAGTCAGCAAGTCTAGTCCCAGTTAAAAAGCTATGGGAGATTTCGGCCAAATACTCCACCTCGACCAAATAAGAGGATATCTTTTTTGGATTACTTTATTAGTGTCTTGACATGAAATGTCACTTTCCTGGTTGTCAAGCTGCAGTAAAACATTTGTAAAGTGTTGCAACAGTTATATTTTAATCAGCCAGTGTTCACATGTCCCAGAAAATTATGTTATAATGAAAAGGGACTAATGCCAAAAATTTCTGACCTCAAGTTTGGGGGTTTGCCAAAGAGAACTTAATTTGTTTTATTTTTATTTTTATTTTGTTGATTAAAGAACGTTTTCCTTCTGCTGGGATTGGTGTTTAAATAATTTTTATTGGTAGTAGCAGCATGATTTTCCAGGTGCATTTGTGTTATAGCAGCCAAGCTGTCTTTTTTCTAATTATAATCTGTGTTAAGGAATGGTAGTATTGTGAAACTAGGGCCCATAGATGTATAGCTATTATACCACCCAGTGTTAACGCAGTAAGGTTAATGTGTTTCTTTCCATTTAGTATAATGTAACTGGTATCTCCAGTAGTCTTTTGAATATATATTATGAATATAACATACAATATGTATTATAATAAACATCATATTCTGTGTACTGGTTTAATCACTGTCTGTGTATTGTTATTGATCAAATGTTTTGTTTTTATTTTTTTATACAGTATTTTCTTTTCTTTCTCTTGAGCTAATGATTATAAAGCATGACATACCCCGTGCTGACTGTTGTGAAAGGCACAGATGATTCATAAACTTAAGCCTAGGTCTTTTTTAACATTCCTGTCTACCACGGAGGTCTGCCTTTTCTTATGTGGTATTATTTTGTCTTTTTAACAGGAGACATCTATTTTGGATGAGTACAACATAAACTGGACACAGAAACTGGGAGCTGGCATCAGTGGACCTGTCAGGTAAGTCTTTTTAAAAAGACTTTTCTTTATTCTTGAAATTTTATCTTTTCTGCTGCAGTCTGTTGGTGCCAAAATGTGGAACAGGATTATTTTTCTTGAACTATGGCCAGTGTGAGGAGTATTACACAACCAGGAAACATTATCATGATATCTGTTTGTGATTGAGAAATCACCTTTTACCTGTGCTTCTGACGTCTATGGAAATGAGTAATTGCCATTTATTAGTGCTGCAGAATCCCACAGGGAGAACTCTGTATGTCCTGGGTTAAACACAACTGTGAGATCGCAGTCAGCGTCAGCTAAGGTTACAGTGTAGTTTTGTTTAGACCTGAAAATGGATTATTGTGATTCAGAGTATTCTTAAATAAAGTGATTTGATTGAAGAGGATGACAGAGATTGTTGTGTTCCCATGCAGTGCATGATTAAACCTATGTATACATTTGAGTCTCTGAATACACTGCAGAGTCGATGTCAGAGCTGATTTAGATTTATTTGTTAGCTGAGCTATTGACTAGACAAACTCGTCTGTATGTATTTCTAGTACTTCTCTTGCATTAAATTTGCTGTTGCGCAGCTTGACCTTATCCTTGGCACATTAACACATTAAAAATTATGAAAGGAGCAGGTGCTTGTCACTTTCTTTAACTGACTGGATCTGCTACCGGTGTGTAAGAGCATTGCAGCTGGGAGCTTAAAATGTTTGGCACAGGCACGATTTCTGTTGTTTTTGGAGGTGGCTCAGTTGGCACAAACACAGTCCATGTAATTGCAGCATGCTGGACTTGAATCCCACCCAATGCACGTATCCCTCAAAATGTCAGTGGAAGTAAGTTAAACTGGAGTCTTTATGGTTTCCTTTTGTTATGTTCATGTACACCATATGAGAAAAAGTATTAGGCCACCTAAAAATTACACCTACAGGGAATTTTCCGACATCATATTCTATTAATATGAGGCATTATTATGAAGTTGGTCCCCATTTGCGGCTATAATAGCTTCCACAATTTTGGAAAGGATTCCTGCAAGATTTTGGGATGTGTCTGTGGGAATTTTTCACCCCACTCATTTAAGTGGATATGTCAGATCAGACGCTGAAGAATCCTTTGGTTACTGGCGTAACCCCAGTTCTCTGAAAACCAAGTGAGGTATGACCTCTGAATGACCATTCACAGAGCCTCCACTACCACCACATCAGACCAATGACTTCAAGGACCTGGGGTTTCCTCACCCTCTTTGTAACAGTCCTTAGCCCCGCACGAGAACCAGGAGTTCTTCAACTGCTAAGAGAAGCATGGAGAAGATGAGGAGGAGGATGTTATCATGGATATCGTCGGAGATGATAATAATGAGGATGAGGATGATGCTATTCTACCCTGGCATCTTGACCTGACAGCTCCATTGGAAGGGAAGCTAAGCCCTCTCCATCTCCCCTGCGAAGTCAATCTAAGTCAGATATGCAAGCGTGGATCAACCAAGCTGTCCATTAGCTGGCCTGTAGCTTCTGGTTTATCCCAAAGGTGTCAGGCCAGACAAGTTCTTCCATACCAGAGTCAAACATTAAAACTAGAAAAGTGGAACTAAGAGGCCCAGGTCGACCCCAGAAAAAATAGCCCCATTACATTATTCTTCTTCCACCAAACCTAACACCTGGAATAGTGCAGTTAGTTCAGTAATGTTCTCCTGGCATTCTCCAAACCTAGACTTGTCCAGAGTCCAGTTGTGGCGTGCTTTACATCGCTCTGTCCAAAACTTGGTATTGTGCAATATATGTGCAAGTAACCTCAGTTACTCAGTTCAGTTCCAGATGTTTTTGTCTCTACTCTTGCTTCTTTATGGCGCCAGTGATAATATGGTCATCTCAGGCGTGCAGCTCTGGCTGTGAGCACAGCAGCTCCATACAGCTGCCCTGGAAGACGATCTGTTTGCAGGGGGCAGCCAATCCAAAAGAAAGTTCCTTTCACCTTAAGCAGAGTTGGGGCGTTCAGCATCTGTGCCCATTTGTGCAGGTTCTTTTGGCTTTGAAGAATGAAAGTTTTAAAGTGTGCAGACATGCTGTAAAAAAACAGCAGCGTGTGGGATAATTTGTGCATGGTAGGTTTCTTTCAAGCCTGTTGCACCCATATTGATGGGAACAGTTGAGAGGGACAAGAAACATGAAGTGCGAGAAGCGAGTGGAATAAAACAAATGGTCAGACTTACTGGGATTCAGTTCACAGACTCGCTGTTAAAAGCATTACTACCCATGTGTTGTGTAAACTAACAGCTTAAAATCTTAATCCTCTTGAAGAAAGTGAGTTTTTTTCCAATTTCTTGGCTTTGTTAGGTTTAGTCTGGCTGTGGATGCACAAGGGATCAATTATAAAACATAGCAGTTTGCTTAAGTCATCCGTTTCCCCCTCTATATTCCTCTAATTGTCTTCACACCGTTAAATGGGGAGTAATCGATCACAGGAAAGCTTATACCGCATATGCATAAGTAGCAATCACTGTTATAAATGACTCCTATTAATATTAAAGATTAGTAAACACTGCAAACCCTGCTTCACTGGCATATCTGTTCACAGGAATGACTTTTAGATTCATTCTGTTTCTGCTGAACTTTACAGAGAGGCAGCAGCTCTGCCAGCAGATTTTTAAGTCTGTTTATGCTATACGCAGTCTTTTTAGTGCAGGTCTGTCTCTCGTGCTGATTCTAGTTAGATGCCAGTAGTAATATATCAGTGTCTGCCACTGACTACTTCTGCTCATTCTGCACTTTGAGGCTATCATTAGTCTGGATCAAGCGAGAGCAATCTGTTATTACCTAATGTGTATATTTTTGGCCTTGAGTGATGAGAAAACAGTGAAATTGACTCATCAGCCCACCATGTAAACATGCTGGTATGATTCATGCTATTTTTTTGAGCAACTTTTGCTCACCTCATGTTTTATATTTCGAACTCAGTTTTTAGCTCTGATTTTATGGAGATTTAAAAAAATAAATAATATTTTTACTTCCTTCTCACCTGTCTCCGTCTCCTAGCACATTCATGTCTTTTACTGTACCCCCGCCACCGGACTAATTCTGTGATTCATTTAGGAAGGTATTGGTTTCCAGTGAAGTGAACTTTGGCCAGAGCTGAATGTTTCTCCCAGTAATACTTTAATAGTGTAATCTGAGTTCAAAGTAAGTGTTTAAAGTGAATATTTGAGCCCTTGTAGATTAGAGGAGAGGGAAAGGGAGTTAATAGATTCTTCCAAAAATGAATTATGTATCTGCACGTTTCATATTTAATAAGAGTGCAGGTCAAAATGTGGTTTGAGGAAACCCATTTCCAGGAGTTATTTACTTCATTTTATCCTTGTGACGATGAAAAATATGCATCCACAGATGACTTTTCCTTTGGTTTACTCTACATACGAAGATGGAGACCAGATTCACAATTCCCACAACAAACTTTGATATTGACAAAATAAAGTTCTTAAATCCAGCTAGTCAGCTGCTGTCTTCTCTGTGCTTCTGTTTGGCCTTATTTAATTTGACATCAGATCATATCCAGGCTGTATGTAGGAGTGTAATCTCATATCCCGATATAAGAGATCTATTGTCCGATAACGATATAAATCACAAAAATTTAACATTTTCTGTAAATTCTTTGAATCTCGGGCAGCTCGACTTGCGTGAACTGTTTCCAGCTGGGCGTCGTGTACCTGGAGTCGAGTGTTTTAACCGATGCATGAAACTATACATTTTTTAGACATAAGTTGTAAGGGCCGCTGTTTTCTTTGTTAGTATTTATTACACGGCGTGCTGCGGGGAAAAGCCTGTTCTAACGTTTGAGTCTAAGGTTTATTTTTTAGCACCTGACGGCTCTTTTTTGCTTCTCATCCGTAAATACTCTGCATACTCTTTCACGTGATTCAGTTTATTTTGAAAAGTCTCAATAGGATCTTGAGCTTTATTGTGAAAGGTTTATGTGGAAAATAAACAAGCGGACACGCGATGGTTTTACCGTCGTTGTTGCTAACGACAACGCATAAAAACAGTTGCTTGTCCGTCCGTAGTGTGGTTATATTAAATATAAGAGAAAGAGAGAACTTTAAGAAATTAATATAGCCACTACAGTGACCATCAAAACGATGAAAAAATATTGCCGTAAACAGTTTATTTTGCGACACCACAAAACAAACGATAGCGTAAAATGAAACGATAGATGTTTTTATATCGTCATCCGATATATATCGTTATATCGAACAGC
>VUQG01025294.1:46399-57154 GCA_015106755.1 Etia nguti | reverse complement strand
AATACTTGGTCAGAGGTGTGTCCCTAAATAAAAATGTCCTTGGTTTTTGTTTTTTTTTTTTTTTTTTTTTTTTTTAAATGATGATTTCATGTTGGTCTTGCAGGACTTCTCACATGAAATGAGCGAATGATTTGATTTTTATTACTCTTGTTTCGGTTGTTTTGTTACATTCACTGGCATGTGCATCGGTACTTGTGCTTTTTAAGACTTAAAATTCAGGTTCATTTTAAAATATACTAACACTCCTGCAGGGTAAAGTGTGTTGATGCTGCTGAGGCAGGAATCAAGCAGTCTAAAAGTGGGAATCTACACTTCTTTCTCTCCCCTCAGGTACCAGCCCTCCTTCCACGGTGTAGACCTCTCTGCCCTGCGGGGGGCAGCAGTGGACGAGTATTTCCGCCAGCCAATTGTGGTAAGTAATGTATTTCACATGCATGTGCAGGATTTTAAAATCAGAATTAAATAAACGAGCAGAGCGATCTGACAGTAATATCGACTTCTTGATTGGCTTTTTGTGGGCGCGGTGTTTTGTAGAAATCAGAGTTGTGTGAAAGCAGATTTCTTTCTCTCCCCCCGCCCCCTCCCCAGGACACTTTTGATATCCGTATACTGATGGCCAAGTCCGTCAAATACACAGTCAACTTCCTGGAGGCCAAAGAAGAGGATCTTTACAGGTGTGTGTCCAGTTTATTGTGTGTCTGTGATTACATTAGGAATGTCCACTAATAAATGATAAACCTTTGGTTTTGCTTTCAGGATAGAGATCCCCTTTAAGTTCCACATGATGCATTCGGGCCTGGTGCACGGCCTGGCTTTCTGGTTTGATGTGGCTTTTATTGGATCAGTGTAAGTCAGGAAGTCTGCGTGAGTGTGTTGAAACTAAAGAAGTGTTTTTGATGTGTGCCAGATTTGTCCTTAAATATGAATCCCTTTGTATTTCTGTAGGATGACAGTATGGCTATCTACAGCACCCACAGAGCCTCTCACTCACTGGTACCAGGTGCGCTGTCTCCTGCAGTCTCCTCTTTTCACCAAGGCTGGGGACACTTTGTCCGGCACTGCGCTGCTGGTGGCCAACAAGAGGTATGGTTGTCTCTGTTAGTTGGTGGTCCTTTTTCTTTTTCTCAAGATAATAGAATGAAATGGATAAGATGAAGCATCATCTTAGATTGGTAGGGCTTCCTTCAGTTTTGCTTGTAATGGAATATTGCACAGTTTTTATATAGTTATAGTAGGGTCTTACCTTACAATACAAAACACCTCGAGGGGACTGTTGTGATTTGGTGCTAAATAAAAATTTAAAAAAATGAATCGACTTGCTGCCACAACTGTCATAAAAGTAACATGTGGAATTCAAGTCCAGTGATGCCAGACAGTCCTGGGTAAATCCATAGACAGTATATGGAAGATGGATCTAGCCACCCGTTTGTTTTGGACCTGCATTCTAAAACTGCTGCCTTGTTTTAGAAACAGTAATACTTAGATTAGGGTAAAGAGTTTCAGTCATAAATTGTGGGTGCAACCTGCTTATTAATACAAGAAAACTATTAGAAAACTAGAGTTTCATTCACCAAAAACGGTAGAATAAGCTTTGATGTCACAGCAAGCCATGTTGTCATGTTTTGGAAACCAGTTTATTTCCTAGCTGACGTTGGGCATTAACATGGGAGCATGCCTTAAGTGGGCACTCCAGGAACCTTGCTTGCATGCTAATCATGTTATTATGATGATAATTAGTCTCAATATTTACTTTTTAACAGACAAAGCTACGACATCAGTATTGTTGCCCAGGTGGACCAGACAGGATCAAAGTCCAGCAACCTCCTGGACTTGAAGAACCCCTTTTTCAGGTGAGTTTATGCTGACCACAGCAAACACATCCGATCTGCTTTGCACCATTGACACAGTGTCTGGTGTCGGTGAACCGTCTTCTCTAACTTCTTATATGTATTTTTATCTATGTGCAGGTACACAGGCACTACCCCCAACCCCCCTCCTGGCTCACACTACACCTCCCCGTCTGAGAACATGTGGAACACAGGGGCAGCCTACAACATGAGTCAGGGGATGGCTGTATCAGGTGAACACACTCAGACACTGCTAGATTAAGTAAATACTTCAGACGTTGGTATGTCTCCATCTCCAAAATGTGGCATTTTCCTGGATATCATGGACGTTTACAAGACAGCAAAGGGTCGAAAACTTATAATTTAAGGGCGAAAACTTCCCTCCACTGATGTAAAACCTATTAATTGATAATGGGTGCTGATATTTTAAGCACAGAGACCATCCATCCATTCTCTTCCTGTTATCCAATTCAGGGTCACGGGTGGGGGCTGGAGCCTATCCCAGCTGTCTTAAAGCAGAGGCAGGCTACACCCTGGACTGGTCGCCAGTCTGTCACAGGGCTAACACAGAGAGACAGACAACCATTCGCATTCACATGCACACCTGGGCAATTTAGGCCAATTAACCTAACCCCATTAACTGCATATCTTTGGACTGGGAGGAAGCCAGAGTACCCAGAGAGAAAACCACACAAACAGGGGGAGAACATGCAAACTCCACACAGAAAGACCACTGTGCCACCGTGCGGCCACACAGAGACCAAAGAACAACAAATACAGTTATCTGTTAGAACAAAGCAGGTCAGAGAATTAAATGCACTGGATGGTGCTCACTTCTCATGATGACCCCGATGAAGACCGGGAGCCGAAACACATTCGTCAAGCGATAGTAATGTAGCTGGAGCTTACGGTTCTTCAGATCTGTCCTCTTCTCTGGACTTCTTGGGAGTAAGTGAAGTGGTTCCAGAAACCTCTGCTGTAGTAGCAAACCCCAATGTAGAAACAGGTGTCAAACATGGCTTTATGAGTCGGTGTAAAAACCAGTCTGCATGAATTTATTAAGTAAACATCCCTGAAATTTGATGCACATGTACAATGACAATAAAGTGCTATCCTGTTCTATTCTATATCCTGTTTCATTAGCTAAAGTTTCTGAGAACCTGGGAAGCAGACTGTATATAATGATGGTGTAACTCACTTTGCCCTGGAGCTAGATTGAAGTCCAGAGTTGCATCTCGTCATCAGCACCTGCTTTTTTCAGCTGTGACCGTGCAGATACATGATGTGTGGTGGTGCCTTTCACACTTTGAAAGGACACACTGATACATGAGGAAAGCAATGCTAGGTTACAGCTAAACTACCAACACATGCTAATAGACTGTGTTAGTTAGTTTGTTTTTAAAGGTTGAATGTTAGTTTAAAAACAGTTTGTTCTAAAATAATTATGAGGAGTGAACAGCAACAACATCACGTCTGAATCCTTAAACTTCCAAATGTACAGTGCGGCCCTCCATAACAGTCCCAGTGTCATTATTTGCCCGCTCCTGCAGTAGAAGGACTTCCTGCTACATGGTGCATCACTAGCTACTTACCAACTCTGGCATTACATTTTAAGATCACTTCCACACTGGATTTGTTCAGGAAGCAACCCCAAAGAGTGGTTTTGATGTTATAACAGTTTATAGTAAATGCTGTTTTTGGGTTTCTCTGCTGCCTCTTTCTTCAGGGATGCCCGCAGCTTATGACCTCAGCACAGTCATCGGCAGCGGCCCGTCAGTGTCTCACAACAACCTCATCCCCCTGGGTATGAATCACATCTGAAAAGCATTGTTTTACTGTTACTGACATTCCAGCTGCATGGAGTGCATCTATGGTCCTCAAAACATTGACATTCCAGTTCATCAAATCACACTTAACTCCTTTAATGCTTTTTTTTTTTTTTTTTAACCCACTCTGGTTTCGGCTCCTCTCTGAGCAACATCAAAGGGCTTTTAGTTTGAAAGCGTTTGAAAGTACTCAGTTTTAGTTGAGTTTTTGATTTTAGTGACATTTCTGATGTTTACATCAGGATACAAGCTTTTAGTCTTTTTTTGGGGCACAAATTAATGCAGATTTTTGTAAAGCAGCTGATGTGGCTCTTTCACAGAAAAGGCATGTGGTTTGTCATTCCCAGTGCTACTTGGTTTTAACTGTGCTTTCCTCTCTGATTGGTCACAGTGAACACAGGGATTGTAAATCACACCCACTCCAGGATGGGCTCAATCATGAGCACAGGAATTGTCCAGGGTAAGCCCACTGGTCCACAAACACAAGTTTACTATCCAAGTCTTCTCTGTGTGCACGTTAACTGTTATGCTTTGTTTCCAATTTAGGAGCCACTACGGGTCAGTCCGGCCCCAGTAGCAGCGGTACTTACTATCCTGTCACCAACCAGTTCACCATGGGGGGCGCTGCCATCTCCATGGCCTCACCTATGGTCATCCCTAGCAACACCATGCATTATGGCAGTTAAGACGAAGACCTCGCAAAGACCTCCTATGCCCCCGCATGAGAAGAATCCCCCTCCCCCCCTCCCCTCCCCAACCCAGATTGATCACCAACTGCAGCCAAAACCAGTATACCAAAACCAGCTCTGTGCTGGAGATTCCTTTTTGTTCGTCACCCTCTTTCTGCTCTGTTGAATCATCACTAGATGAACGGTTGAAAACTCGTTTCCGTCCAGACTCTTGTCTTTCCGAAAGCCGAAGCCTTCCTTTTCCCCCTCCCTCATTGGGACTGTATCATCTGAGATACACAGCAGTTTGTCATCTGACCTCCCTGGGTTTCCACCCTCCTTCAATATGTATTTCAATCCCTCCACTTCCCTTATTTTCTCTTTATAGCTCATTATTTAGATGTCATGACCCTCCGAGTGTTTGTCCTTCCTCAAGAATCCGCTTGTTGTCAGATACCAGCATCAGTCCGTTCCCATGGTTCTCCACACCTCCACACCAGAGTGATGCTGAAGCTTTTCACTTGTGCAGTAGGACACTGTCATCATGATCATCATCACTGCGTCTCTACAGGTGCCACCTTAGCTTTTCAAACTGGATCCAGCCATGTTCCCTCCACACTTCTCAAGAGACTGAGCCGTGCCGAATGAAACAGCCCCCTCAAATCATTAAACAAACGGCATCTTGCTTACTCCTACTCATGCAGTTTGGGTTTAGGCGGAGGAGGATGGATCACAAACTGAAGCCATCTACAAGTCTTGGCACCCAAAGGAGCTTGTAGAAATATTTTTTTTTGTGTTTCGTGGTTTTGTTTTGTTTTTTTAAGTGGCATGGACAGGCTGATCCTCCATGTTCTGCTTGGAAGCATTGGTGTTGCTCTATCACCTTCCATGCTGAGTCATGCTAAAGAAGTGTCTTGGTGTCTGCTATAAGTTGCTGTTTGTTGACATCACCAGTCTGTTAAAATGACTGCATTCTCCAATTCAAACAGGTCACCTTTCCGTTAATGTTGTGCAGCGCTTCATTCAGACACGACACTGATGGAAATCCACAATATGTATGCAGCGTTATCAGTATGTGGAGCCACCACTGATTCTGGTGGAATTTGACCCCATTTCTAAGTGTTTAGGTCTCTCTGCTGTTGTCAGTCAGAAGAGAGTCTCCTTTTTGTGTGTGCGCTGCTGTTTAGGATGTTGAAAGATGAATGTTAAGAGTTTTAACCTTGTGCATTTCTATCAGTGTATGTGACTACACTGAGACTTGTGTGATGATGTAAGTGATGCGTAAATGTTACTAGGCCTTATAAGATGACTCACTGTGGTTAATATCTGAACAGGAAACTTGAAGATGCCCTCAGGTTAATGGAAAGGAGCGAATGCCTGGTTGGGGCTTTTCAGTAAATGCTCCTGTGTGGGCTGCTTCTCAGTGATTGCTACCATTCATTGCTAACCTTGTGGCTGCACGTGCTGTTAGGGTGAATTCTTTCAAAGTCCTATTTACCCACGTACTCTGAAAGGATGAGTAGCTGAAATATTGGTGTTGCAGACTAAAGTTGGCATGCTAACTTACCTCACCTTTGCATAATACCACTTTGTTCTACTACTACTTTCTGGTTTTCATAGGAAGAAGTAGTAGAACTGTTCAGATTACCAGCTCACACCTTCCAAAACGGTATTTGTCTTAGATGAATTTAATGTCTTTAGCACAGGAAAATAAAACTTGAGGAATTGGATGTTTTGAGGAGCAGCAGTAGGATGCTGTGCCTGCACAGGACATCTCAAGTTCTGTCTTCATTGTGGCATTGCCGGGTTTGAGCACCGTCCAAAGTGAATACAAAAATTAAACAAAACCCTATTGCAGGAGTTGCAGGAACATGTTTTGTCCAGTCTTTATTTTGTGTTATACAACTGAATTTAGCATGGAGTTCACACATTGAAATTCATGTTTTTAAATCTGGGTTTTTAAGGCAAATCTGTATTTGAGCTGATGACCTGTTTGATCCTGTAGGGTTCTTCACATTCCAGGTGAACATGTTTTTCACCATTGGAAATGGCTTTAGCTCGATGTGAAAGGCTTTCTGATCAGTGCGTGAATTGTACAACACTTAAAGTGGTGGTAGTAGTAAGAGACAGTCAGGAGATGATAAACTTAAAGAGATACAGGAATTCAGTCATCCACATCGATCTGTAATTACTGTTTTAGTAGTCAGCTGTATTCTTGGCTTGCTTCAGAATTGTGGATAGTTTAACTTGTTGTCGGCCACTTTACACCACAGAGTTATTATTGGCTGCCACCAAATTTTGGCATTTGTTTGTTTGTGGTTGCCAAGTAGCTGCTAGCTGCTTGCCGTGTATGTCTCTTTAGGGACTCGTAAATGATTTGATTGTTTCTCATACCCAACATGGAAGGTGATGGATCGCACAGTCTGAGAGAAGCTAGAACATTTAGCCCTGTCGGCCTAAAATACAAAATGCACTTTCTGCTGCTCCTCATGTTTTCTGCACCCAGAAGGTTTATTTTTTTAATTTTTTAAAAAATCAGAATAAATTGCAGCAGCTTCTTGCCAGTCAGGCATTTGTTGAGCCAGATTGCTTCGGTGCAGTTGGAGGAAGATTTGGAGAATAAACCAGTAAAGACCAATGACCCAGGATGCAGCCAGCTGGCTACCGGGAAAAGAAAAGCTGTGCTGGACTGGCAACGTCCTAGTTTACATCTTTGTTTCCTTTGCCTGTCGCTCCTCCCAACCTCCCTTTGAGACTGTGAGACTGTCACAAGTAGACTTCAATGACAAGGCGAGGGAGAAGGGGCCAGTACGCCTCTCTCCTCGTCTGTTCAATGTGTATGACCTCCAACATATCATTGCCCCAACACACACACCCCTGCCCACACCCCCTTTTTATCAGTCAAGGAAAGAAAGACTGACACATTTATGCATTGCTTCCAGTGTCACAACTATTGGAATTTGAGTTAGTAGGAGTGCTGGGGGGGGGGGATGTCTGTTTGTAGGAATAACCTTTTTTGTTTTCTTGACTTTTTTTTTTTTTCTTTATTTCACAAAAAAAGCAAACAAGGAAAAAAGCGCAAATTAAATGTTGTGGAAATGTTTCAAAACCATCCTGG
This sequence comes from Etia nguti, assembly GCA_015106755.1. NCBI lineage: Eukaryota > Metazoa > Chordata > Actinopteri > Cichliformes > Cichlidae > Etia > Etia nguti. The sequence continues at coordinate 49,695 of VUQG01025294.1, read as the reverse complement.
AGTCAGGTGTTTTAGTACTTTCATTTGTCACCTTCTAGTTTGTCAAATAGACTGTGGATACAACAGATGTTTACCATGTTGTAGCTACTCTATACCCATCTTGTCTTTTCTGCCATGGAGTCATTGCACTGTGTAGTCAAATAGTGGCATCCACTTTGACCATGGAAGTGTATGAGGAAGACTCACTGTCATGTTCTCTCATTTGTGTGTTCACCAACTAGTAGTAACACCTTTCTCACTGTCTGACATTGACTCGTCTGCTCCAGATACAGTTAAAAGAAGCCACTGTACTTAAGACTGCTAAGTGATTGCAGTTTTATGGGTACATTAGTCACTGATGTCACAGTAAGCACCTTATAAACCTTTAGATGACGGTATAAGGCATCTGTTATGGAGCAACGCATGGAAACGACTAATATCCAAGGAAAATGGGTAACAGAATAGAATATAAAAAGTAACTGATGATAGAACCATGACTTAAAACAAAAATAGTTTATTTTGGCTTGGTTTCAGGAACACGATTAAACCTCCAGGAGAACTATAAGATTACTGATATGGCTCCATCTTCATAATTTCCCTTTTTAAAAACAGGCAATGTCACTGCTACTTAATTTGCAAGGGGGTCAGGAGGTAACTTCAAGATACTTCCAATGGTATCTGCTGATACTGTGGTCTGAAAGTGGTCGAGCGAAAGCTGAATATTATTGGTCCTGATTGATGATAATTGGCAAAGAAAATCCTATTTTTCCATGTTGATGAGTATTATTTACAAAAGACTTGTTTTCTGGAAAAAGGGAAATAACAGCCGGGGGGCGGTGCTGTGATTGGTTAAGGTATTTTAAACATTTATATTTTCTGTGGGTGTTAAAGACAGCTGTCATGTCAGCCATTGGTTTCTAAAGGTCTTGATATTTCCACCTTTGTAGTCTGGTTTGCACAAAATCATATGTGAAGAAGGGCGGGTCTGACTGTGAAGGTGCATTGCTTGATTGAGTCATTGGCCAATGAGCTTGTAGTTTAATACTACAGGAAATCCTCCATTTAAAAACATGTTGTGACCAAGATTTATAAAACAGACTTTTTTATTCACTGACCCCAAATAAGCGACTCGGCCCATGAACTCAGCGGGACACCACAGATAACCTTCACTTAACACTTTTCTGTCACAACCATCCTGGTGCTAGCATGCTAACAATTGCTAATTAGTCATGAATGCTGAGTACAGCTGAGAATAACTGTAATGTCAGATTTGCTGATATTTATTCATAAAGCTTAGGGGTGTTTTATGAGCACCTCCAATGGTTTTTTTTTTAATAGAAATAGAATTGTCTTTGTTTTTTTTGTGTTGAAGACAGCAGGTTGTGACAAAGACCTCATAGGAGACCTTCAGGACAAATGGTGCCTACAAACCAAACAAGGGTCTAAAAACAAAATTCAAAAACTTGGGTTTCACAAATGTTTCTTATCTCCAGCAGCTTTCTGAACATGCATGTGTTGATATGTTAGTGTTTTCAGCCAAGCTGTGGGAAAATGAAGAGGATGTGTTCAGTTTTGAGTTTGAGAGGTACAGTATTGAGGAAATCCACACTGGGGTGTTCATACTTGAGGTAAGTGTTAAGGACAACAGTTTTGGTGGTTTTTCCTAGACTCACTGATACAGTGCTGTTTTCCATTAGCCCTAAAAAAAAAAAACAGCTACTCCAAATTCAGTTGGGCTGCTAGACGTAATTAAAGATCAGAGAAGTACTCACTGAGATCATGAAGCGTTTCAATTTATAAATTGTGCATGCTCGAGTGGAACTGGGATTGCACTCCATTTAGAAGATCTTTCTCTGGTCTGGAAAAAGTTTTTTAAAAACAAAACAAAGCCCTCTGTAAAGTTAGTGCATCTCACATTTTAACAGAAATAAGTAGAAACGGTTTGAATAAAAGGTGGTTTGAATCATATCTGTCAAAAAGATTACAGTTTATGGATGTAAATGGGGAGTTGCACAAAACAGTCTCTGGACTGTTGCTTGTTAATTTACATGCGCTTCCCTTTGATGATCCCATTAGAAAAAACTTCAGACATTTTAATTACTATACAGATAATACCCAGCTTTCTTTATCCATAAGGCCATTTTTAGAAGGATGTTTCCTTCAGTGTGTGATTTGGCTAACTGTTAAATCAAGAATCCAGTTTAAAATCCTTCTCCTCACATACGAAGTCTTGAACAATTAGGCCCCGTCGTCTCTTAAAGATCCCATAGTACCTTATTCTAACAGAGCACTTCTTCATTCTCAGGCTGCAGGCTTACCTGTGGTTCCTAGATGTTATAAAAGTGGAATAGGGAACATGTTTCAGCTGTCAGGTCCCTCTTCTGTGGAACCAGTTCCTTGTCTGTTTCTGTACTTTTAAGATTAGGCCTAGAAACTTATTTTTTTCTTTAAAAAACAAAACAACTTAGCTTTCATTCACCCAACTATATCTCTTAGTTTTGCAGGCTTAAGTGAGTCTGTATACACATTTCTGGTTGGACAGAGGAGGGAGAGGGACAATCACCCACTCCAGACATGCTGTAAATAAACTGTATATAAAAGATGGATGTGGCCACCAAGTGATCACCCATTTATTTCTGTACTCCACATGCTAAAGCCTTAATGTTAAGGCTGCCATTATGATGGTTTCTTTGAGCAAGAAATAATCCTGTTTAGGGACACGATGGAGGGTTGAGCGTTAGGGTGGATTACATAAGGGATAGGCTCTGAGCTGAGGTTTGTGGTAAAAGAATGACGGCAAGAGTGAAAGGGAAGGTTTGCAAGATGGTAGTGAAGCCTGGTGTGATATATGGCTTAAAAATGAGGCTGAGCTGGAGGTAGTAGAGTTGACAATGTTAAGATTTTTGTTGGGAGTGACCAGAATCGACAGGATTAGAAATGAGCATATCAGAGGAACGGATCAGTTTTTCCACCTTGGAGACAAAAGTTAGAGAGGCGAGACAGAACAGACCACAGAGAAGATTCATGGATGTATTGAAGAAGAGCACACGGAGGGTTGGTGTGACCTAGGAGGATGCAAAGGATAGGATCAGCTTGAAGCAGATAATCTGCTGTGATGACCCTAAATTTACTAGCACAAGAAATATTGTTTGAAATATTGGCTTAAGTCCAGAGTTATAGCTACAAAGCTGCTATCTGTTGATAAGAATATGAGAAAGAATTGAGAAATGGACAGAGACAAAAAACTAAACAAAGAAAACCCTTCTGTAGCGCATTTGATGTTTACTTGAAGATCAACAATGTACAAGTACTGGTCA
>VUQG01025294.1:32095-46379 GCA_015106755.1 Etia nguti | reverse complement strand
AATAAAAAACAAACTTTTTTTTTTTTTTTTTTTTTTTTTATGGAGCCGGTTTTAGTAGTTGCCCATGCATGAAGTATAAAATCTTCAGTTTTATCTTTAAATTCATAGTCTGTGTGCGTCACTAATATTCTGCTTAACATACAGACTCCTGTGGTCAGCTGAGGCCAAGTTCCCTCACTGTAAGAGGGGCTTATTATCATCATTATTATTATTATTATTGTGTTCCGTTCCAGCAAAGTCTGTTTTAAGTAAATAAAGTACCATTTATCCTGTGTGTGTGTGTGTGTGTGTGTGTGTGAGATCCATGTGAAATTGTAGCCTAACAGGGCAAAAGTCTTTTTTCAAAGTCTGGCAAGTGCTGGAGCAGCAAGTTTAATCTGCTCCCATGTTTCTCCACTGCAATCCTGCAGTGTTATTTATTTTTTTTATCTTAATGTGGGAAGACTGCTTTCTGACTCAGATGCAGTAGGCGTTAAGATGATCACGAGGCTGACTGAGTCAGCAAAAACCTCCTCTCATGTAGCTCTTAATGACAAGGGGAAAGAGTAAAAATACATGGCATTAGCTACTATAAATATCAGCATCAGGCTCATAAAAGTATTGAAAATAATCCTTGTGATTCAAATTATGTTATTTTGTCCAGTTAGTTTTGAGATTCTGAAAATGGGGGAGTACGTATGAAAATGGTCGTATTTCCTAGACAGCTTGATGCAATGCTTGAACTAAAGCTGTAGGTCTAAACTTCAGTTAAATTGTGTCATTGCCCAAATACTCTTAACTGTATGGTGGAAGGTAGATGGGTTCAATGTAGGGGTGGGATTAAATCCCTGATGTGTCCCTTGTTATTTCCAATAGTGACGGACAAGTTGATTAGGTCAGCAAGAGTCTGCATGGACTGATGTTTGCAGACGACATAGTGATCTGTAGTGAGAATAGAGGGCGGATGGAAGAGAACCTGGAGAGGTGGAAGTATGCTCTGGAAAGAAGAGGAGTAGACTAATTAAGGTGGATGACTTTAAATACCTGGGGTCAACCACCCAAAGCAACGAACAGCGCACAAGACAGGTGAAGAAGAGACTGCAGAATGTGTGGAGACAAGTATCAGAGATGATCTGTGACAGAGAAGGTTTACAAGACTGTTGTGAGACCTGCTATGATGTATGGCTTGAAGATGGTGACACTGACATAAAGACTGAAGCCAGAATTGAAGATGGTAGGATTTTCATTGGGACAGGATTAGAAATGAGTACATGAGAGAAACGGTTCAGGTCAAGAGCACTGGAGTCAAAGTTAGACATGCAAGGTTGAGATGGTTCTTGCAGAGAAACGACAGTAGATACACTGGACCAAAGATGCTGAATATGAAGCTGCCAGGGAGAAAAGGGAAGATAACAGAAAAGGTTCATGGATGCAGAGGAGGACATGAGGAGGGCTGGTGTGACAGAAGAGGCGGCGGCTAGGGATAGGGTGAGATGCACATCTGCACACTGCAGATGTGCATTGATGATGAGTTGTAGTTACATTTCTCAGGAGATGCATGTCAGGTTACATTTTGTGTTTGGCATAAGGTTTTAGCAGGGTTTCCTGTTACCATGTACCAGGAATGAGGAAAAAAAACTAAAAGTAACTCCCCACCACTAGTGTATATCATGATGATGGATCATGTCAATTTACTTCTGAATATTTACAGACCAAAAGTTTTAAGTTGAATCAAGTCTACGTTGAGCTTCAAAGCAGTCAAGAGTAGTCTCAAATCATTTCGCTAACACAAAGTCAAAGTAGGTCAAGTCCATTCTGGTTATACGACCATTGAAAACAGGTCAAAATTAAGTATGAAGCTTGTTGAGAAAAACTAAAGCTAGACAAATGTTTGACACATCTGTGTTAGACAAAGTCTGAACCAAAGCCATGTCTCAATAGTCTTCCTGTCACATAATGGACCTAGTTCAAGTTGGTCTTTGAAGTTGCAAATGCAAACCTTGTAATCCTTTTTCGGCTGTGAGCGATCTGTCTTATGTGTCTGAAGTGATCCAAGATATACTTTGGAACAGTGATAAAATCCAAACAATCTGGAGTAGAGATTCTGTTTATTAATAAAACCCTACCTGGGTTCACAGTAGCAAATAAATAGCTCTCATCCATCAACCCTTTCTTCATTTTACACTAAACTGTCTATGCAGTAAAGCAGCTGAGGTCATTCTGTGACTGAAGGCTGAAGAGTGGAGGTGATGTGCCGGAGTCCCTTTGCAGGTACAATAAAATACATTCAGCACTTTACGACAGTTGGGAATAGTTTCTTTTCCGCACATCCGACTGAAGTAAACTATTCACAGGAACGCCTCGGGATTCAGTGTTGTGAGTGAAAACAGTAAACTACATTTCCACCTGGCAGAGAAGCAGCAGCTGGAGTTTGTTTGTGATAGAACAACTAATCAGTCAGAGCCCACCTACTGGTATGTATATTCTTCCAGCAGGGCGACGCAAACTATTTTATTTTACAATCATCTTTTGACCAGTCCGCAGCATAGATTTCAGAGATTATTAGATGCTTTAAGTCAAGCAGTGTCTTATGGGCAATATCGCTACATGTTTAATGAACAAATACCCCATTATTGTCACTTTTCTATATATCTGAATGTGTAAAGGGGAGGGAGGCATACCCCCACTTCTCACATTAAAGTGACGTACACATTTAATACGCATTCTGAAATCTGTAAGTCACTTGCAGATATCCGAGATATCTCATTAACCTAATCATTTTAAACTTGAAAAATCTGGTTGTTGTCCATGTGATGTGTCATAAGGATAAATGAGTAGGAGTGACATTGTTTTATGTATTAGCTTTAGTAGTCTTACTGCTTCTTTTAGGATTTAATGAAATGAGCGGAAGTGTTAAGGAAGGCCTGCTCAGCGCACCACACCATGAAACATCAGTCACAGTAGAAATACAGATGAACCACCCCAGGATAAGTTAGACACACAGACACACACACACACACACTTTATCCATGAAGCATTAAATGAATCACACCATGGTGATAATCAACACCGTCTCCTCGTTTTCTATCTGTCAAAAAAGACGGTCTTCATTTCCCTGCTGCTCCACAGTGTTGGTCAGTCGGTTTTGACGGCCAGCGTTGTGTGATTGTGGAGAGTTGAACTAGTAGGAACAGCTGTTGGTGGGTACGCTGCTGTATGAAAGAAGTAGAGCTAGAAGAAAAGAGAGGAGATTGAGTATCTGGTTCAATGTAAAGGTGCCCCTCCCACTAACCTGAGATCCACGCAGCTCACCGACCTTACAGCCAACTGCCAGCAGTGTGTGCAAAACCACTATGGTTACTACTGTAGCCACCGCCATCACCTTGGTGTCATCACGGACAATGGGCCAGAAGGTGAGGACGAGGACTGAGCCTGAGATCACCATGGCAATTAGGATCAGCGTCCAGCGCAGCCAGTCATATGGTATTATCCACAAAACCTGAAGATGACAGGGTTAACTTTTATTCAGCTAACTATTGTTTCTGCTTTGGTTTTTGTCCAGTTGTACCAAAGCTTGACCTTTTCTTTTGGCTGGGGGCACAGCTGCCAATCAAAACCTTAAATCAAACCCTTTTAAGTAAAAGAACATTTATTCAGACAAAACATGTTATTCTTCAAACATACTCAAAACATTGGACAGAACAAACCTCCGTACTTATTCAATATGAAGAACCAAAGGTGAGTTTTGACATTAAGGCAAGTGACATCAGAGGTTTCCTAAAGTTGAATGTGAGCTTTATTATACACGTGTATGAAATAAATCTCTGTTCTGTGGAGAAGGGGTGGGATCATTTATACAACTTATTAAACCTATAAACACCACAGGTAATAGATGGAAACATCACAGATGTACTCACAGAGGTGGGGATATAGATGAAGAGCGAGTAGCCGTAGACGCACACAGTCTCCAGGAAAGAATAGCCTCCAATCTGCCTCTCGGCCCCTTGCCTCCAGGTCAAAAAACCCCACAGCCCGATCGGCACCAGCCAGGCATACATAAAGATCACTACTGCAGCAATTGTCACTAAAAGCAGAGAAACAAGACAGAGCTATGCAGATCCAGTGTGCTACAGTGACACAGGGTCAAACTGAGACAGTGTTCAGCACTAACCTCTGTGGAACTGTGGTCTGTAGTGGAAGGTGGGGTTTCCCCGCTCAATAAGGAAGGTGGACAGGTTCCCACTAATCACCACAGAAAACACCAGTGTGACACAAATCCAGAAGGGACCTGCACAAACACACTTATATGAGTACATTCATCTTTTAATTTGCAGACACATTTACTAAATGGGGCACATTAGCACTAGACTACAGTCAAAAAAACAAAGCTACTGATAATGGAGCACTTTATGAACGGACAGTTAATCTCACAAAGACCAAACTGAAGCAGATTAGCAGGTCTTAAATAGCCACTGAGGAAGGTAATAGTCAACTAACCAAAATAGCAGCGTGTAATTAGGTTCCAAACTGGAAGCAGGAATTCAGATTGCCGAGAGTTAGCTGAAGGGAAATCAATATATTCTGAAATAAGGCAAAGTCTTCTGTTAAAAAATTGATGGACACTGTGCGGATCCTTGGAAGCGATGAGTAGAACAAGAACACAAACTATGCAGGGAGTTTCTGACCAATCCGCAGGTATGTTATAAAGTCAAAGAAAATAATATTGCTCATAGCCACCTATGGGCAACAAACAGTTAAAGCTGGAAATACATTAAGTGACACCTGAACAGCTTTTTAACGTGTTTCAGATGTGCCTGAATCACATGAATTAACTGATACAGTCACTAAGATAATTAAGACACCTGAGACATTAAACTTGTTTAACATTAAAAAGAGGCTTGCGTTGGTGCAAACCAACAGTTATCTGGCCCTTAATCTCCTACCCACCCACAACTCATCTTCAGGCATAGCTAGAATCAAACTTCCCCTACCAAAAATCTACTTACAGCCTACGGTGCAAAATGTGTTCTTCCTGCAATACAGTTTAATAATAAAATATGTCTGCTTCCACTTACCATACAGATCTGGGTTACTCCTAAGGTAGTATTTGATGAAGTTTCTTCCAGGCTGTGGCATCACTGACCCCTTCAATCTGTCCAGCACCTGCATCATGATACAGTCAAACAAAAGAACAATGTAACTTCAAACTGACTGACAAAGGTTTTACGTGCAGACAAAGTGTGACCAGTGGATGTCAGGTCATACCTGCATTGTGTCCACATTGAAGAAAGACTGATAGTACTCAAAGGTCCAGAAGCCACCACTTGATTTCTGCCCTCCTAACAGCTGGAAGCACAGTCATCTATCAGCTGATATGCACTCAAAGGAGAAACTCAACATTTATTCCTAGTCCACACAATTTTTTTTACCTCTGAACTCTCTTGCTGACCCTCCTCGTCCTCCGATAGGTCTAGCTTTACATCTTCTCCTGCTGATGCCGTTATGCTGGGGGTGTTTGAGCCCGACATACTGAGTGTGGAGGCCCCAGGGTCTGCTGATAGCAGCTCTGCTGCTTCTTCAAACTCTATGGACACACATGGGCAAAACGCAGTCGGTCAGCGCAGTTCTTCTGATCACCACTCCCAAAGGGACTAAATCCCCATAGACTTCCATGTTAAAATGTCAAACTTTATAGATTAAAAAACATATTTACAAACTGGTACTGAAAAAGCAATCTCAGTTTCTGTCTATAGTTTCCTAACTGATGTCACTTAACCAGACCAGTCATGTTTTAATGGAATTATCTGACAAATAAAACAACTTCCTGCAAGAAGCTTCCATTCCATCCACTTCATCCAACAGCAGTGTTGTACTGCTTTAGATTACACAGTGTTGGTATCAGCCTGCCTCACAGAGACACAGACTTTCTGTTAAAAGTTTTAAAACACATACTTTATTGAATAAGATTATAAAAAAAACAGGAAGAGAAGTTACGACACACCATGAAGGTGTTTCAATAGCCATGTTAGCATGCCGTTTAGTAGTATTTGACACAGTATTCACTGGAACACACTGTGTGTCATAAATCAACAGGACGTTCAATTGCATCCATGCATATTATGCAAATTAAAGCAAGCATCATTTTTTTGGCAAATCTGACCCATAATCCTCTGTGCAACCTACACATACAGACAGAGGGTCCAATGTTACATGTTGCATGAAAGTAAAAGAAAAGGTATTACAAGGAAGCAGGAATAGCGTCTTTACAGACGACTGCAATAGCAGGGTATGGCAAGGAGATGTCGCTCTTTGTCCTTTAGCAGATGGTTTCGATCAATAATAATTTATTTTCAACAATGTTTTCACGGTGATTTCGTGATTCAGACTATCTTACTATGTGCTCTGCATGGTCACTCCAGTATAAGCACTTTTACAGCCAATTAAAAAACCTTGGTGAGGGGAGAGTCCAGTTTTCTGATTTGTGTGGACACGACAGCTGGGTTTCTTCGTAAAACACAAGTGCAGCTCTACCAAACACACATATTCATGTGTGTATATCATATTCATATTTACCTTGAAATTGCAGGTTGTTTGGACTAGCCATGCCTTCAATGGACAACCAGTAACTTCATGCAAGAGCTGAGAGAAAAATGAACGTTAGTGAAGAAATGCTATGTCGAACATCTGTTACTAGACCGACAAGGAAACAACTTGAAGTTTACAGTTCATGTATAATATAAAAATATTCAATTTAAAGCTCTGAAAACTGGTACGAAAAAGTATAACGTACCCAAATGTAATAACCAGAGAGATGAAATACGTCTTAACAGTCTGTCCTCACTGCCTAACAGGATCTTGCAGCTGATAATGATGATACTGAATGGCGTAATACCAACCACTCAGCAGAGACAGCTAATGCTACGACTAGCTAATATTTAAATTGTAAATAAAGCTAACGTTAATATATTACAACAGCGCCTGTGCTGACTTAATAAACTGCTAGAAATGAACAACATTACAATGCTAACACCTGTCTTTCACAGCCTTAAAGGTTCTGCTGATACTGGAGTCAATTTAACCCAAGTTCCGGTACACGTCACCACGTAAACAAAGCTGTCACGTGGACGCGCTCTTCAAAATAACTTTATTTGAAAGGTTTTAACGTTACAAAAAGCACAAGAGGGTGCAGGCACGGTGGATCGGATGGAGATGAGTGTTATGGGGGATTTGTGACAGGAGGATAGCAACAAGAACGAAAGGAAAGGTTCACCCAAAGGAATGAGACCCGCTATCATGTCTGGTGGAGCTGTTGATGGGTCAGAGGTGAAAATGGTAAGATTTTTGAGCAGTTTGGAGATGAAGTAATAGAAGCAAGATTGAGAAGAGTTTGATGGGGGGATAATATATCGGACAAAGGATGTTGAAGGTGGAGCTGCCAGGCAAAAGGAAGGTGTAAGTGTAGTGAAGGAGAACATATGGACAGCTGGTGAGACAGAAGAGGATGCAAGGGATTGGAGGAGATGAAAACAGCATCAAATCTATTGAAAATAAGGAATAAATGGCAGCAAAGATGGGCCACAGGGGCAAACTGAAAACATTCAAAGACTATACAGACAATAAGAAAAGGGGAAAAAAAAATTTTCTTGGTCGAGAATACTTAAACAGGATCAACTATGCAATTATCAGGGAAATATAATTTGCTCAGTGCCAAAAGGAGAGGGGAACAGTGCTAGTAAATAGGAAGGCTAGAGAAATGATCAAACTAAAACACAGAAAAAAGGGGGTGTAAAAGTTATTGGCAGTTATTGGAAAGAATTATTAATGGTGGGACGGCAGCACTTTTGAGTTTTCAAAGAGAGACAGAAATTGTGAGCAGGGATGAAATGTAATTTATATTAGTAGGGTGTGCATTATTTGTAGGCTAATTCTTTCTGGAGTCTCGTACCACCACTCCAGCCCAGTAGGTGGCGGTAATAAAGCTTTTTGTTAGCTGTCAACCATCCAAGAAGAAGAAATAGCTGCCATTTTGACTTCATGTGAGGTCCCTCCTTGATAGTGGAAATGTCAATTCTGCATGAAGGTTACTGTCTTTAGTGCAGAAGAGTCGTTAAAATGGCTTCGTGTCGTATAGTGAGGATGATGTTCAGCTCTGCGGCGGAAGCAGCGGCGGAAGCAGCGGCGCCTCCGGGCACAGCGAGCCGCTGGGAGCGGCTGAAAAACAGCAAAGTAGGTGAGAGACCGAGGCACGGGTTAGCCACGTTAGCTGGTTAGTGGGAGTTAACGACTAGCTCGGTGGTAAACATACCGTATTCTGATATGGGCACATGTGGTGTAACGGAAACGGTCCAAGTTATTTTAATTGCTTAAATCACTATTTTAAAAACATTCTGCAAATATTTGTCTTCATTAGCACAGACATGAGTGCATATTGGTTGCATGACAAAAACGGTTATAGAGTACCAGAGTTTTAGAGTGTAGAGTTTCTTAATTCTCCTAACAACTGTAGTTGCTACAATTTTATATTAATGACGCTGAATTGGGTTGTTGATGTGAAAACATCATAAATAGTATAGTTAACACAAAGAAGATGGAGATTAGATCACCTGACTCCTCTCACCTCCACGCAGCTGGCCAGTGTTTAAAAGGAGGGTGTGAATGTAAAAGAGAGGTGGTTTACATCCAGGCTTAGTTTTTCCTCCTCTGCTCCCTACAGGTGTGTGGTGTCGCAGCCTGCTCTCTGACTACAAAGAAGCGTGCAGAGAGGCGGTAGTTGGTGCCTGGGAGAGGCCACTCCGAACATCGGTGTATGTGACGCTGTTGGGCGGTGCCTGGGCCTGCTTCTACACCAAACCTGACCGCTTGTCCTTCGACGCCGCCCTGCTGAAACGTTCCAACCAGCTGGGCCTGCTGTCCCCGTGGATCCGCAGCGGGATCTCTGACGTCCACGTACAGAGTCTGGTGAAGCTCCATAACGAGGGCCGCCTCCGCCACGCCAGCCTGGGTCTTCTGTCTGTGGTGTACTACGCTGACTACGACCCGGACGCCATGCTGTACGAAGCCCAGTGCTCAAACTTGTCAGTACCCTGGAGGGAGATCCCTCAGCGGGTGTTGGACATTGGCTTTGCTGGCAACTGGTGGATCCTGGACTCAAAGATGAAGGACTATGATGTGAACGAGGATGAATTCAAGCACTTGCCAGCGCACATGCAAGTAATGTCACCACCCAGCGTTGAGGAGGTGGAAAGGAATGAGAAGTTGCACAGAGAGTCGTGGTTACCAGTGAGCGTGGAGGACAAGGGAGACGAAAACTAAAGTGGCGGACAGAAAAGAGTGAAGAGGAGCAGCCTCGCACGTCACACACCAGGGCAGAAGCCTGACTGTACACAAACATATCAGTCTCAGCTGACCAAAGGATGATTCTGCCACTGAGACAGGAAACATCCAAATAAAAGCAAACACTCGAATTGCTTCTGACATGTTTTTGTTTTCCTACGGAAAATGCTGCATATCATTTATACTGTGGACCATGTGACAACGAATCTGTCATTTACTTACAGATGTTAAGGTGTAACATGTGATTTGGATGTGACACACTGATATGAATTCTGGGTGATTATTAAAGACCTGTCATCACTAATCAGATTGACATGACTCTTGTGGATTTTGTGTGTAACTGTAGAGTTTTTGAAAGCACAAATGCTATTGTTGGATTTAAGTATAACAAAGAGAAGGGAAAGGAACTGCACTGCTGCAAATACAACCTTTTCTCTCATCTAGTTGCAGTAAAACTTCGGAGTAGTAGTTATTTAAATGAAACGTAACCATAACTGCTAATGCCTAGAGGTGATAATAGATTCCCACTAAACAAAACTTTTACTGCAAAATCCTCAAGTCTGAGAAGTATTTGGTAGCAAAAAAAGTGCAGGTAAAATTGCAAAGCTGCAATGTAGTGAGGAGGTACAGTGCTGAATAATTTAGAAATACAATGAACTGTATCTATAGTATTTGCAAGTGTACAATTGGCTGTATGCTCTGGAACAAAACATAGATGAAAATACACCAAGATAAAATTAAGCCTATATGCTTATAAACTATTATTAGTCACTACTAATATAAAAAAAATGACTAGTATTTCTTCTCAGCTACCTGGTTAGCAATGTAGAGAGAAAAAAAACGATTAAAACAAAAGGAAAACACTGCAAAACTCAAGTGAATCTGAAGTCAGATCTTTTACTTGGTGCTGTCTGTGAAACCTACAGTTGGGTCCATAAGTGTTTGTAATTTGGCCTCTGTGCACCACCACAGTGGACTGAGTTTAAACTAAGAAGATGTGATTAAAGTACTGACATTCAAATGTAATTTAAAGAGTTTAACAAAAATATGAATTTAACTATTTGGGAATTACAGACCCCTATGTTCAGACGCTTAACGTCAATTGGAAGAAATAACAAATACATTTGAATATAAGGCTTGTTTTTAATACTTGATTGAAAATACTTTCCTCTCAATGAGAACCCGTGAGTATCATTAAATTCATCAATCCAAAAGACTTGTTGCCGCTCAGTTTTTTACAGTTATGTAATTTGGCAAACCCCAGCCTCTCTCCCTGTTTACACTTCTTAATCATGACTTCTTCACTGCTTCTGTTCCAGTGAGACCATTTCTGTTGAGATCTTGGTGAAGAGTAAATTGTGGATGTCTCAGGTCCTGTCTTTGCTGGATTTTCCTTCACTCCTGTTTCTTAAGAACATGCCTTTCAGATACCTTTCACCTGCTATAGATAGTTTTTAATCCTCTTCATTTGTCCTCCATTTTTCCAGTTTCCTCTTTTTTTTTTAAAGATACAATGATGTTTTCAGCTAATAGCTCTTTGGAAATCAAAGTGCATGAAATACAACTCTATGCCAGTCAAAACGCCCTGTCTTTGGCATTTTTCATCAATTCAATAAAGAAACTGGAACTAATGATGTGTTTGAAAAAACTGCCTAAGGTTACAATTTACTGGTTCTTTGCTAAGTTTCCTGTTATGTGTAAACACAATACTAGCTCACCCCTTGACTTGTATCCTTTTTTATGTTTGAATGATTTACAAGTCAGTGCTGAGTAGTTTACCAAACAAAAAACATCCCTCTGAAAATGGTCAGATATAGGACTGGCTACTTTAAAACTAGCCAGTGTTCAAAGAAAAACTTTGAAAGACCTTCAGAAAGACTGGAGAATTATTGTTCCAGCCCACTCTAAAGTATTTTCAAGAAAGTCTGGTTTTTCAGAACTAGAATAGAAATGAGACAGTTCTTCCATAACACATCTCAAGCACTTTTTTCTACATCAAACTGCTTTCAATCTAACATTCACACTTTGATGAAGAAGGGACAAGCTTGGGTTTTCCAGCATGCAGAATGAAGAACCTAGGGATTGAACTACCAACCTAAAAATAAAATTGGCGATATCTGACGGAGTTTTCCAGCTCACACTGTGGACCATAAGTAAAGAACGAATTACTGTATTTAAGAATCTACATAGGTATAGTGGTGCTGTGGTTAGTACTATTGCTGCACAGCCCAGAGGGTCTGGGTTTAAATCCAAGAGCCAGCTGGGGGCCTTCTGTGTGGAGTTTGCGTGTTGTCCCTGTGTTTCTGTGAACTCTCTCTGGTTACTCAGATGTCTTCCCACAATCCAAAAATATGTTAAGTTACTGGGGAATTCTAAACAGACGATGTGAAGCCCTCATTAATCCCATAACAAACTCATGTTGGTGATATGGATGCAAACAGGCCTTAATGATATGTAGCTAACACAACAGGACTTTCTATTCCTGTATACAGCACACATTATCATCATAACCTGCATCTGATAATGTATTGACATTTATGTTGCTGATGAGGTTGTATGCTGTGCAGCAATGCTGCCTTCACTGTCACATGGCAAATGCAATTACAGTATGTCTTAGCAGTTCAGTTGACACCCTGAGAAGGATAATGAGTCTGACCCCTCACACTGATAACCTAACTACAGGAAAAAGACTGCACCACAGTGAGGTGACCCATGATGTCACTACTGTGACCCTGTAGCAAGGGCTATCAGATGTCATGCTGAGGGAGTCACAGGCCACGGGTCAGCAGGTTTTCTTAACCTAAGTTGTTGCTAGTGGATTTCTGCTCAATTTGTAGTCTAAGGACTACACTGGTGTTCATGTTTGGATTTTGCCACCAGATGGTGCTCTAGTGCAAAAATAATTATGAGCCTGGTACCATCTAGTTGCAGCAGGGATGTGGCATTTCAATAATATATTTATGTGGAACTGTAAAATATATATTATTGAAAAGCTACAGGTAGCAGACAGTTAGCTTAGCATAAAGACTTTAAATGGACAAACAGCTAGCCTGACCAATAGCTTAATGAAACTACAGCATACATTAAATACACCACTTTGTATTTAATCATTTAATGAGTTATTATTAATCTCTGGCTCTCTTCAACAACATGCCTTTTGTCCTGTCTTCCTCCCCTCACCCCACACTGATCACGGCAGATGGCTGACCCTCCCCGAGCCTGGTTCTGCTTAAAGTTTCTTCCTGTTAAAAGGCAGTTTTTTCTTCCCACTGTTGTCAAAGCACTCACTCATTGGGGGTCACCTCTCTGTGGAGACTGGTAATGAACATGTCAAAAACAAAACCCAACAAATTAAAACCAGCTGAAATGTCACCACATTTAGCTAATGCTAAATGATTGTCTGTATTTGGTGAAAGTTGAAAGAGTGTGTAGAACTAATAACTAAAAGTAAAATTAAAACTTCATGTTAGTCCATCTAGTAATTGTTGAGGTATTTAACTCTGGATCAAAGTGATGGACTGGCCAACTACGTGAATGACTGAGGATAAAGTCCTAAGAAACTGTAGTTTTCTTAGATGTTTGTTGTTTGCTTCATTAAGAACTTAACTTGAGTTTATTTTCAGATTATAAAATCAGATCATAAAATCTGAAAACTAAGCACTGACCACACCATGTCGTTCCTGCTTTATCTCTTTTGCCCTCTTTCGTGTTGCATCCTTTTGAGTTTCCTCTATGTGGCTCTCCCTCCGTCTTTGCCCTATGGCCTCTATTGACCCCAGTGCTCCCATCCATCCTGACCCCTCCTCCACCCAGACACCAAGTCTGATGGCCAAAGGGTCAGTGAGGGCAGCTGCTGTCAGGTGGTGTTTGAAAAACAGGCTGCCTCTTTTTTCCAGTGCAAGAAAAGAGGCACATCGTCTGCCAGTGTCCAGAAAAACAGTGCAACACTCCACTTGTAAAAATGCAAGTTTTTGACCTTTACTACTCATGTGTGGTGGTATTCCAGTTTCACTTCAGTCTGAAACGCATTCAGAAACTCAGCCATGTTGACTTTCCTACACTGACATTTAGTAGTATGGGAAGTTCACTAAAGAGAAGTGCTTTTTTCTGGTTTCAGCTACTACCAACTGAGATCTTTTCTGACTTTGACTCCTTCAAAGTTGTGTTTATCTAACTATACCCGCTGACTGTATAAGGGAGAACAGGAGGAGATGGAAAAGGCTGAGAGAAAAAAACAACAAAAACGGGTGGGTGGGTTGGGGGATAGAAGCCTGTCTGGCCACCATGTTGACCTCATTGACCACAGCAGGACCAGGCACGCACGCACACACACACACACAGAGACCTAATCAATATGTAACTAAGGAAGGAGAGAGCATGGTGGAGAGAGTGGGGGATAAGTTGTAGGGGATGGAAGAAAGGAAGAATGGAAATGAAACTACAAGTAAAGATGGCTGTGACTGGCTGGTGCTGATGGAGTCAAACTACACAATTTGAACTAATATTATTGCTATTATAATAATGTTTGAAAAATACTTTCAGGACCAACAACAGATCAAAGACACATTACAATACAAAGTACAGCAGTCACAAACACTCTGCTGGCCCTGAACTGAGGAAAAATGAAAATGAAAAACTGTAAGAAGTTCTTTTCTTACATATGAAATTACATGTTCTTATTACATATTTCACATGTGAAATGCACTTGCATTTCATGTGTGTACTGAAATACGTTGATCAGCAGCAGATGGCCGCCCCTCCCTGAGCCTGGTTCTGCTGGAGATTTCTTCCTGTTAAAAGGGAGTTTTTCCTTCCCACTGTCGCCAAAGTGCTTGCTCATAGGGGGTCATATGATTGTTGGGTTTTCTCTGTATCTAGTATTGTATGATCTACTATACAATATAAAGCACCTTGAGGTGACTGTTGTTGTGATTTGGGGCTGTATAAATAAAATTGAATTGAATTGAACTGA
>VUQG01025294.1:9554-23301 GCA_015106755.1 Etia nguti | reverse complement strand
CCAACAACAACAACACACACTTACACACACACACACACACACACACACACACACACACACACACACACATCTACGTATCTACGTGCATTAATAATTTTATTAAAAGCATAAGTTTGCTGCTTATTCAAAGGTACCATTGGAAAATAAATCATCTTCAACAGAAACATGAGAACACGCTCACGTTCCAAAACTCACATAAAACTCATAAACACAAAAATCTGTGCAGTTTGCATTTCTAATGTTGACCTTAAGCGAAAGTCAGCCTCTTTTTCAGAACTCTGTGAACACACTCACAAAAACACACATGGTTCAACTGTGAAAGACTCTCTTAAACACACACACACACACACACACACACACACACACACAAAGATACCCATATGCGCATTGCTTAGACTCTTATTCACAACGTCCATTATAAAAACAAATAAACACACTTGTACACAAACGCATGCACACACACTGGCTAATTTAACATAGGTCAGAAACAAACTCTCACTAAACCTCACGCTAGCTCAGGCAGTGCCTCCCTTGAACTCATTCACTGGGTGGGTCATGGGTTCAAGTCCCAGGTGGGGGAGGGGGAGCGAGTGGGACAGTGGCTTTAAAGGAGGGAAGTATGGAGGGAGAGACAAGGCCCACCACTCACTCTGTTGCTTGTTTCCCCTCCACCCCCAAGTCTCTCTTTACCCCCACCCCGTTCCTTTACTTTGCCACAATCTGTTCTCTCATTCAGACACACATGTGCTCACATGCAGCCATGCATGCACACACAGAAATATGCAGGAAGTGACTATGCAATCTCTGCTGTGTGTATTATTTGTGCACGTGTGGCAGGTCTTACTCTGTGCATCCTTTTTCTGTATGTGTTATCTGTTACTTGGGCCAATATTAAAACACCACTATTTGTATGGCTGCTATTAAGATTTCCATGGTAATGAATATATATGTGTGCGTGCGTGCGTGCATGTGTGCACTCGCTCTCAGGCTTATTTGTGATGTATATTTTCTGACCACACAACCCAAACCGAAAAATTGTCAAACACACATTCACAGCACACTGCAGTGTATGGCAAAGGTGTCAGATTTGATCACAGCAGGAGGATCTACAAACTATTTTTAGCTTTTCCCCATGTGCCCTTGAGCAAGACACTCAACCACCTAGCTGCACGCAGTGCTGTTCAGCAGTTCTGATCAGCACTGAAACATGCTTTGATTTTTATATGAGGAGAAAAATGCTTTTGAAACAGATTTTCAGTTCTAATGCTTGCAGTGTGTTTCCTCTGATGGGAGAAAAATCGGACAAAAATGGAGCAAATGTTAAAGACGTCTAATTAAGTAGCTTCATGTCATATAATCACCAGTAAGTGCTGGTGACACAGAAAGTTTGGCCTGCAAATTGTATGTATAAGTATTGATTTTTATTTTGCAAATTCAGGTTTAAATGTTGCTCCCCTTTAAAAAATGTGAGGAAAGAGTTCAGTCAAAACATGTTCACGTGCAGGCATGTGCTCATACAGCCACACACATCCACAGAAGGGTCCTTGCACTTGTTTTGTGGTTTTAGCTTGATCAGAGATCTAAAACCAAAAACCTGAAACAAACAAACAACAAACCCCCCCAAAACAAACCAAAAAACCCTGGCTATTTCAACTCGATATAGAGGAAACATGCATGATATTTGTTGGTGCACATGAGTTTGAAAATACACACACAGCCTCTCTTTCATAAGGAAACAAAAGCGGCTGACCTTTGACCTTTACCATTCAGTCTGTCTGGAAAATACCATGCCTGGAATCGATCAACACTCCTCTCACCCAGACAGCCAACACCCCCATCCACCACCACCTTCTTATTCTCTTCACTCACCCTTGATTTCCCCCACCCGGCTCCCTTCTCCCACCTCCTCTAGTCCTCCATCAACACACAACCAGCGCTGCTGCATTTATGCTATGAACTTGTAGAATAACAGCCTTGAGGTCTTATAGCATGACCACACACGCAGTCATACAGGCCACACTTGAGGATTTCTTTTATCTGTGTTCTGTGCATTTATGATGCCTTTTGAGTGAAATAGATTCGTTACTGTACAGCATTTAGGTTGCAGGTGCTTCTGCAAAAAATGAAGCAAAGCTCCTTAGCAAAATAATGTGAATACTTCATTAATGTAATGACTGCCCTCTCTGCCATTTTCCTAATGCAGTCACATGCTAAGGACACCAAAAATGTCCTTAGCCAATACTTCAGATTCTCTGTTGTGCTTGTCACAACAAAAATAACATTGAACCATTCAAACACATTTAACAACAACAGATTTCTTATTTTTTAAAAAGTAACTAAATAGCAAATGACCTGAATTGTATAACTAACATCTCACTTTTCACAAACTATGTAAAAAAAAGTGCAAGTACTCTGTTGTAACATGTTATATCCAGTATATCCATGTTACATCATTACTGTGGGAAGGTTCGTTATGCTGCTTATCCAGCCATTGCGTGTTTAAGCTAGTCTTCAGCGGCGTCTTAACGTGCTCTTTCACTATGTGGGCCAGTACAGCCTGTGCTTATCCTACTGGTCATGCAAACAACGCTCATGTTGGAATATGTATGTATGTATGTATGTATATTTATGTTTTTTTTTTTTCAATTAAAATTCACATCATCAGTGGGAGGCGAACAGATTGAATAACAGATGAATATAAAACAGTCACACTTCAGAAATGAGACATCACACCTGGGTCACTTCTCATGTCAATGTCATTTTGCATGTCATGTCTACACAAATGGTACCACTTGATTTCTTGGCTCAAGATGGCTTCAAAGTGCCCTGTGAAAATAATTTCTATCATAATGTAGGACAGAAAATTTTGGCACTGATTGTCAGTTCAGTTCCCATAACAACTCAATTTAGTATTTTCAAGAATCTGAGATGGCTAGAGTGGTTAATCAGAAGGTTGGCTCATCAACACTCATTGAATGCTCATATTGAAGTGTCATAGCGAAAGATACTGAAAACCTAAATTGCCACCTGTTGGTGTGTGTGTTTGTGTGTGTGTGTGTGTGTGTGTGTGTGTGTGTGTGTGTGACAAAAAAAGCACTTAAAAGATAGATTTAAAAAAACTAAAGATAAAGCACTGTCTGAATGTGTGAAGGTGGCTTGGAGTGTAAAAAGTACTTTGAATCATTACAATGAGAAAGACGTGCAAAAGGAGTTGGTAGAGGTCATTGCTTCTTTTTGAATAGACAATAAAGCATTATAATATGTATTTTTTATCTGATCTTTGAGGCTGTGTTTGCATATTCAAATATTTAATAGAAACAGCACTCTACATTTCCTCCCTAGTTTTTTTTTTTGTGTATATAATTGATTGATTTCTACCTGTATACACCAAATATCCCACATCTTTGGCACTGTCTTTCAGCTGCAGCTGTAAGAAGAGTCCAGTGCTGTCACAATGTCACAAACAATCTGGTGCAGGTAAGTCATTTTGATCTGTACCCAGTGATCTAGCAATAACAGAAAAAATACAACGGTGGAAGACAGCATGAAACCTACAACATGGCTGCTGCTGTTAGACAGCTAAATCAAATGCTTTGGCTCAATTTGGTAATTAACTCAGAGGGTTGAGCCTTCACTGATCTTTAGGGCAGTGTTTGCAGTAATTGGCTTCCCACTTGTTATTATACTGAAAAAGCTTCGAGTTGATTTTAAATTCAAACCTGAAACTTTCAGATCGCTACCCTGATGTTTTATTGAGAATAGATATACTAACACAAATGACAGACTTTTAATATTTTATATTAACTGTTTTATATTTGCCTCAAAATGTAGAATCTATTACCTGGATATTTGTCCAGTATTTCCATTTATTGCCCAATTCCAGATATCTTCAGCCTAACGTTATTGCACAGTTTAAATTTGTACTGTAGCTGTTTGAGATATTAAAGCAGGTTTTTGGTACCTTTGCTACATGCTGGATCAATAAACAAAATGTGTGGGTGCACCTGCAGAGCTCTTGTCACTTCCTGTTTAGCGTCTTCGCCGTTTCATCCTGTCATGGCTGTCCACCCCTCGCAGCACTGCAGGACAGGCTGTTTGTTAGCTTGCTGTCAGCCTGAGTTTTTCAAGTCTTGGAGAACATTCAACGCTGTCGGTGAGTTTTTGACTCAGAGAAAACCATCGAGTGTTGAGTGTACCCTAACACTTGAGATCACAACAACTCACAACATGATGTACCACATAATGTGTAACACTCAGATATTACATAGTAATTTTTAGCAAAACACACAGAAGTAAATACTAACATTAACAATGGCTGCAGTCTATTAAGATGTCAAAATCCATGAATTGTATTTACAAATGAACTAGAACTGAATCTTTGCTAAGCTGTTAACTCCACCTGTGCTGTTCCTCATCTAAAACAGTCTTACTTACTTAAAACTTGTTAAATAGTCATGACTTTTAATCTGTTTATTCATGTTTCTGGATACAAGGTTTCCTCCTCATTTTTGTGTCCCCCAAACACAAATTTTCTTCTGAATGCTCTCATACTGTATTTAGGCAATCAAGTGATATAAATAATATGAATATTTTATAGTTTTAAAGTTAACAAAATCTTCATTTAGAGGCTGGAGTGATTGGTGTTGGCATAAACGCCAAGGGTTGATCTTTTCACCCCAGTTATGTTATTTTAATCACGTCATTAGCAACTTCTTGGCTAGGTTTAACACAAGAAAAACTGGGAACAAAAACGACTGGGTCAGCTAAATTGTTTTTAATATTAGTTAATATTTCAAAGGCGAGGGGAAATGACCAACATGTCGACATGTACAAACGCTCCCAGCTGTAGAAAAAATGTAAAAGTGCCACACAAACCGGAAATGGAGACCATTTCCCTTCTAATCAAAAGATGTGCTCGTTGAAAACTGCAGCGCCGATGCAACTTTTACTTTGAAGGCGAACGATCTCCATTTCCAGTTCGTGTTGAACTTGTAGTTAGCTAGTATTTGCAGACAAATATGAAAAAGTACAGTCAGTGGTGGCTTTGTGTTAGGAGCCAAGGTTTCAGTGCATCACCTTCTCTGTAACCAGTTTCACCCAGCCAGAACCAGCAACCCAAGGAACCAGTACGAGCCGGTCGGGGAAAAACATTTTTCAGCTGAAACTTGTGGTTGTATAACGTACAATATGTTGGACAACCCCTGAGCACAGTGTGCATGATGTCAATGAGTCTCAGTAAAAATCTAGTTTTTTTTTTTTCCTCTGTGGGTGTGTTTAGCTGTGCTTAATTTAGTTTATATGTCAGTATCTTTGCTTACCAAAATGTGGGTCCCCCCCCCCATTTTTATACATGTTTTTAAGTAATAATTTGTTTTATAGACTTTACAAAAGATAATCAAATAATATTTTCAGGGCTCTAGAGTGCAACCAATTTGGTCGCAAGTGCAACCTAATTTCTCAATGGTGCAACTAAAAAAAAATCCTAGGTTGCACCGGTGTGACCAGCCATTCGAGTAAAAAAAAAAAAAGTCTCCGTGTGGTCAACAACAGACAACATTATGCCCATATCGTGGTCTAAACCAATCAGTGATAGTCAAGGGCGGAACCTCTCAGATGCCCACGCCCAAGGTAAGATGTTCAGATATTGAGATGTTCAGTTCGAAGCCTCTGAGGAACTTTTAATTTTGACTTTCTTCTATTTTATATATCTTGAGATATTTCAAGTTTAAATTTCAGCTCAGTGAAGCACTTAAAGCACAAGAACTTTGTCAGTACCGTATTTTTCGGACTTAAAATCTTTCATTTTCTCAAAAGTGTGCCTTATGTATGAATTCTGGTTGCGCTTACTGACCGCGAACTGATTTTATGTGGTACACGGCGCTCAAAAATCTGTCAAAATGTTTTAGTACGACTTTGGTAAGCTACCCACCGCTTGATGGATTGTTGAAGCATTACGGCTACCGTAGTCAGGAGCCTCGCGGAGTAATACGTACCGTGCTTCAACATAATATTGCCGTATTGTGTGTGTATAAGGACCCCAAAATGGCACCTGTTAAGAGACATGCTTAAGAGAATTCAACATTAATGAATCAATGGTACGGAAGTGGAGGAAGCAAGAAGAATGAGTTGAGTAAAGTTTGACTTCTCTGACTGTTTGGTTTCGCTTAATGTGCCTTATAATCCGGTGCACCTTATGATGCAGAAAATACGGTATCTTTCTTGTAGAACTGTGCTCCAAATAAAGAACTTTGTGTTGACAAGATTGTTAGTTAATCATTTACAAATCAATATTGTCTGTATGGACAGCAATTTAAAAAAAAAGTGAACATGTAAAGCTGCGGTGTTAAGCGATGCGGTTGAAAAATTTGGGTGCACCTAACTTTTGTGCTGGTGCACCTAAGAAAAAAAGTTAGGCGCACCAGTGCAACCGTGGCAAAAAGTTAGTCTAGAGCCCTGATTTTCTGTTCAAAAAGAGGCCAGGTGACTTGAAAGTTATACCTTTATGTTTTTTTTTTTTTTAACCTTTTTTTATTACACACACAGGAAGCATGTCTCCAGTTGTTTTGTGAATAATGTATCACTTTGTTTCTGATTGACTGTTGCTTATTGTTTCAATTCAATTCGAATCAAATTTTATTTATATAGCGCCAAATCACAACAACAGTTGCCTCAAAGCGCGTTTCATTGTAAAAAGCCCAACCTTGGCCAGTCCTAACCCAGTGCATGATTCCGGCTCACATTCATCGCTGTCGGTGGGTTACTAATGCCATAAACTCGCCGGACGATGAATGACAACCGCGTTCATGCTTGGCTGCGGTTTCTGATGTCTTCTTTTTTGTTTCAGCTGTTTGCATCTGCTTAACTGGTGGATTGTTTGTGTTGTTTTTGAAAATGAAATATGAACTCCACCACAAAATAAAGATTTTCAAACAGATTCAAATTACTGTCATATTTGGTGTGTCACAATATCTATGATTATTTTAGACGGACTGTCAGCATAATTTTTCTTTGTTATGAATTCTGAAAATAAAAAACAAGAAAAAAAAATTATACAAAATGAGAGCATTTTAGAAATGTTGTAAAGGCCTGAAAGAAATTGTAACACAATGCAAAATTTCAAAAAGGTCATGGACATCATCAACACCATACATCTATCTGATAGCAGTATGCAATCCTGAAGATGATAGAAAGTTCCTGCTCTCATCTGGAAATTTTTACTGACTTCTGAGACCCTTCAGCAATGTGACTACACACCAGATTACACACATTAAGGAGTGGGACTCTGCAGAGGATGGTTTGGGATTAGGCCTCAGGCCCCACATATGTGTAGACACGTGTGGCGAAGTATTAAATGCGGTATATGTGCAAAAAAGCTATGCTAACTGAGAGCCGACAAAGGTAACGTTATTGGTACCACTTGGAAATGAGCCAACAATTATAGCTCACACATCTTTTCTGACATTTCGCCAGAATGCTGTTTCATAATGATACAAACAAATGTAAAGCTCACTTCTTGCTTTGGACTTAACATTTTGAAGCTTTTTTGCCACCAACATGTTTTCTGGAGCCAAAAGTATTAGTAGTTGAATGAACCCAACAAGCTGAATTCATGAACTTAGTATAATGATACATAAATGCTAACTTCACTCACCAAAACTGTCACAAACTTCTTGCATAGCCTGTATTAAACATACAAATACTTGACCATAGGCTAAATTGATTATTACAGTATAAAATAATGAAAGCCACATTTAAAAGCCAGGTTTGGTTTTGTTGAAAACATGCTGCACCTATCTACGCATTTATATCTTCAAAAACAACTGGACAATTGGATATATAGTCAATTCCTCCAGCTCTTCCTTGCTGCAGGGCTTTCCTGCTGTCTGGTGTTCAGCAGGTGGAGTGGAGCTCAGGCAAACTGAGACTGTGCGACAGACTTGGCCACTTGGGGATATTCCACCTTTCTCTCTAAAAGCTTTCTTTGATAGAGGTTGGTTTATGTTTCATCATTCACATAACTTGTTCTTTTTGGATGCTGTCCTGATCTGCAGCCAGCCGTTCTGTTTTAGAGCCTTACCAGGGGTTTGCATCATGTGACGAATTCTTTGAGGTTCTGCTCTGGATTGTTGACAAGGAAACCTGTCGACCTACATCTTGGAGAGCATTGTTGACTTGCTGTACAGCCATAAAGGGATTTTCCTTCACCATGCAAAATATTTACAAGTTTATGCGATTGCATGCTATTTTCTTTTTTTCTTCTTCTTCTTTTTCTGAGTGTATCCGAATGGGGATTTTGACAGTGAAATGTCTTTTTTGGTGGGTTTTTTCTCGGTGCATAGTTTTTAATATTTAGCTATCTTGCATCTAAAAGCCACAATAACTCAAAACTAAAAGACAAAGAAATAAGATGAAATAAAACAGTACAACACATGACATAGCACTACAAAAAACAAACAAACCCAGCCTTAAGTTCTTAAATGCTTAATTAACTATAAACTAACATACACATACATCATATATAATAAAAACATGCCAGTTCATAAGAACATTTTCATGCACTTGTGCACTCGATACTTGGGATACTTGTTCCCATATGTATGGTGGCCCATACACAGAATGCAAGTTTAGAGAACACCAGCAAGTAGAAAAGAGTTTTTTTGGGAGGCAGTAATGTGACAGAACAGCTGCAGAAGTGACATGTGTTTTAATCGCATGGTTCATATAACACTATAGATAAATGTTAGGCCCTTGGCACTTTGGGACCTGGTCCGTCACATTATTGTCTCCCCAAAAACACTTCTGTTGTGATTTGTGAGCTTTTGTAGGTTTATTTTTGTTAAGTTGCTGCATGTTCCACCTCTCAGGACCACTGTAAATATTTAAGTACTGCATCATCTCTTTTTTCCTGTTAGGTGGGTAGGTATATTTCCAGTAATTTACCACTGTCAGGACACAGTGTTTGTGCAAAAGTATTATTGTGAGTATTATTATGAGTATTGACTCATTACCTCCGTTCTCATACATAGGCTTCCATTTTCAGAGGACCTATCTATATGAGTTGCTTAAAGAGTGATTAATGAAAAATCATGCAGCTCTGGATACCTAAAAAATTTTCAGTAAATTTTCTTGAAGTACATTGGAGGATTAACATTCCCGTCTGTTTTCAACATTTCTGGCCAGAGCCTATATTAGACATTTTTCACAGACACACACAACTCCACCTCAGTCTGAATGGCAGCTCTCATTTGGGTCTGAACCACTTTTGAATTAGTCTTATTTTGAATTAACCTTTTTAGTAAACCTACTCAAATTTAAGCTGACAATCGGCACTTTGTAGTTAAATCTAAATTATGACTCACAATTTAATTATTAATCCTTCATTTATCCAGGTAAAAAAATCTCATTAAGATTAAAAATCTCATTTCAAAGAGACACATGGCAGGAACATTAGGAACAGAAAGGTGCAAATTCAAGTGACCACACACTTAAAAACTCAAATGGACTCCAAATAGTACAGTTACATAAAGATATATACTGTATAATATGTGTTCATAGTAGGGGTGACACATTCAGTTTGTAAAGACAAAAACTATTATTATGAAAAACAACATCAACACTATGGCAGTAATGCACATATGACACTGATAATACTGTAAATAAATGTGATTGTTTTGCATGTTTTTGTACAGTTGTAGTTAGAGACCCTTACGGTATTTTTTATTAGGTTAAAGAATGTACTAAAAAAACACTACACACAAACAAAGTTAGAGATTCATTTTACTTTTAGCATCAGTCAACATTGTAAACATATTTTTTACAGATATCACAACAATAATTTTCTAAACCACCATAATTGCGCAGTGAAAAACCTTGTTTCACAGAGAAAAACAAAACATGTACAATTCAACATTACACAAAGTCATATAAGCACCGTCAGTATAACATAATAATACAACAGTGTCATTGCATTTCATTCCTCTGTGGACATTTGAAGTTGCTACATCGAGCAACAAAACATTTACTGTTTAAACCCGGAATTGTTGGATTCTTGAGCCCTTTCAAATCCCCCCGCTTGGTGCCTCACGGTGGTTGTGATCGCTAAAACAAAAAGACACATACACAGCACTTCATAGTCGTCGTAGGATCAGGTTTAGGGTTGAGCCGCTTCCTGTTTGTCACCTTTATCCCTCCTTTTCAGAACTCCAGTAAAATGTTGAACATCTGAAGCCAGTGACCATAGCTGGACATAAAAGAGACCTCAGAGGGTTAAAAGGGCGTTCTTCTTTTCCAACCTCATCAAATGCTTACTGATAGGAGATTATTAGATCAATGGGATTTTCTCTCTAGGATTGTGGTTAATGTGCTCAAAAAAGTATTTATACCCCAAATTTGATTACATCTCTCTTTTAAAAAAAAAAAAAAAATTTCCTTACAAAAGTACAATATAAAATGTTAAATCTATTTAAATCTGGTCAAATCAATTTACTTGATTGTTATACATTCAGTTCATTTCAAGCATATCAGTTGCAAATTACTGCTTACACATACTTCTGAGCTGAAGGTTCACAGGTTGGCATTTGACTCATACTGGATATTGAAAGGTTGTTTTCATGCAAGTGATGCGACAGAATCCATAGTTTTTTGTGCAAGAACATATGTTACAAATCTGCACACAAAGCTTCACTAGTCTGACTTAATTTTCCTGACAAGGAAGGACCCCAGAGAACTGAACCAGGGCTTAAGAGCAGTTGTTGGGATAAGTGAACATATGGGGACCTCTAGTGTCTTCTTTACATTATTATATTCAAATAACAGGAATGGGGAGTTAGCCCTTGTATGCCTTTCTTGTCAGCAAGATAACGCAAAAAGTACAATTTAATGAACTAATCATGTTGGTGTGTATCTGGAGTCTCCTCTCAGAGAATAAATTGGGTACCAGCCTTGAGATTTGTTTATGCACTCTCACAGTGTCCTCTAAGATAATTCAGTGTGATGCATGATGTGTGAAGTTTAACTGGTAACAAATAATACTGGAGACAATGAAGACTGAAAGTCTGTATAGGGAGAAAACAGGGAGAAGGGAGAATTGACAAGGGAAAAGAAGGAAAAAAGACGAAGAGGATGACAGGGAAAAAAATTAGAGTAAAAGAAGATGAAGAAGAATATTAGAGGGAAAGGAAAGACAAGAAGAAAATGAAGGAACAAGAAGAAACATGATGAAAAGAGAATGAGAAGAAGGAGAGAAAGAAAGAAAATTAAAAAAAAGATCATAATAATATAATACAGGAAATTAACTACAAGGAAACAGAGAAAAGGAAGGAAAGGAAAGGCTGAGAGAAAAAATGAAGAATAATCTCAGAAAGAAGATGAAAAGAAATGGAACAAGAGAATGGTGGATGGAAGAAAGAAGACAAAACAGTAGAGGAAGAAGATGAATGGAGAGATAGTGGTGGGATGATGAAAAAGTAAAAGAGGACACACATTTTTCATAAATGTACTTTTTCTCTTGCATGGGGGAAGATGTATCCACCCTCCATCTAAATGCTCACCGGGACGCCACCTGAAGCCTTGATGTGTCGGCGGATGACAGCCTTGGCTATTTCCCTGAGGAGAGTGTCCTTGCTGTACTTCATGTTCGCTTTCACCGTCTCCAACAAAAACTCGATTTTCTGCTGGCTGAATGGAAGCTGGAAGGTGGAGAACTCCTTCATCTTTGCTTTGAACTCGTTCTCATCTGGACCAGGAGAGAAGCACTGATGATCATGGCTGACATTATGGGATGTTTTTTTTTCTTTTCTCTGTGTGTGGTGTGTGTTTGATGAACCTTCGCAGTTCTGCCTGTTGAAGAGTGGCATGTAAACGATGGTGGGCTCCTTCTTTTTCCCTTTGAAAACATAGCAGGGCCTGGGCCAGTCTTTCTCCTTCAGGAATTTCTCCTCTATCTTTGGGAAAGGTTTCTTCAGTTTGGCTGCATAGTCTCTGGCGAGAATCAGAGTCTGTGTGGAGGATTTCACGTTAGTTTTTCCTGAAGCTGTGTGGATACATTTACGTGACATATCACATATGCTCGCACCTTACCCTGAAGGTTTCGTCTGCTCCGTATTCCAGAGCAATGAGGAGGTCAGTGTCTCTCTTTTCTCCCAGAAAGGGGGGGTACGGCATGTTTATCTTCACACCAGCATCTATGAGCTGCAGAAACTCTTTCATTCTAATGCATGATGGCACGCTGGCATCTTTCAAAAACATAAATCACAATATAGCACCTTCTCATTCAGTTGCCAGTTTTTTACCATCTACCAACCAAACATGGTACTCTAAACAATAAATGTATGGTAAAGTTTAAGAACAACAGTCTACCTGGGTATTGGTACAGGAAGTTTTCAGTTTTGCCCCATTCCAGTTTTTTAATCTGTGCGATGAGTGTTTGTATAAACCAGGAAACTGGGGAAACAAACCAAGCAACATAATGAAGAACTGAAAGCTGCAACTTGCTATCTGCATTTTAATACGTGCACCACATATGTGACAATCGTGGTCATTTGGAGTCATTTTCTGTTTGTCAGATGGTCATGATCATATCATAACATCATTCCTGCTTTTGAGCTGCACCATGGACAACAACAGAGGTCAGGGTATCAAACACACTGCTTATCTCACACCATCTTCTTGAACTAGCCTACCAGAAGGCCAACACAGATTTGGCCTTGGAAAAGTAAGATAAAAGCAACTGTAATGTGACCATGGAACAAAAGACACAAACCCATTAACCACAGGTCCTCACAGACTGACTGGATGGTTTTACCATACCAAACAAGCACGCTCATTTGCAGAATTCCTCATTCAAAAACTTGCAGACCAGTTTCTATTTATCACACGTGCATTATGATATAAGTACATAGAAGACATCTATGTCTACTGTGAACGACCATCTTTGAAATGTCTTCAAAGAAACTTAAAGAAGTCCAGATGCTTTTCTTTCCAAGCTCCTTAGACTATAAGTACATAGTTTCAACTTATAAGTGTTGACAGCGTTTGAATCTTTTACCAAAACACAAGCTACTCACTCATCAGCACTCCATCTTTGGAGTCTCGTACTCTTCTCGAGAACTATTTGTTTTGCTTTGCCACCCTAAACACAATTTATAATACTGCTGCTATCACTATAAGACATTTGCTGAAAAATAAATAGTTGCATTTTGTGCAAATGACAGGCAGCGAGGTCAGGAAATACCCAGGATGCCCCTCTGCCATCACACATTTTAAAGACATTTGAGACTTGTTTAGCCTCCTACCACATGTGAAATAAAATGATCTTACAGTAAATATGACAATTTACGACACAGCAACAGCATACAAACCATCGTAATATCAATGCCTGATGAAAATCAGTGTGACTTTGTTAGCAGTGTCACCAGTTCAGGACATGCAATGTTCCACTGGTATTGATTACTTACATTATATGCCTAAAACGCTGACCATTTATACACCATACCACACTTTTTGACCGTTATAGGCAGACAATGTACCGTCGAGGTGCTTTCAGTGAACTGCATGCAGCTGTCAGAGTCAATGCACGCGTAGCAGGGGCTCAGTTTTGTATTGGATTTTGACTCTTTTGGATATATGACTCATAAATGTTCTGTTTCAGTTCATTCCATAAGCTCTCATTCATTTTTTGTTGCAAAGGCACATTTTGCAATTATTAATGTGCCAGCTTCTGACTTTTTTTTTTTTTTTTAAGAAAGTA